>JAVYIG010009046.1:0-82658 GCA_035222895.1 Strongylocentrotus droebachiensis
GCCTTTATAGTGATATATGATACTGAATGAAAGACTAAGAAGTGCTGAGCGTGGTGAATGATTATGATGATTTGTTATGTTAGCTTTCAATATAGTTAAAATAATAGTTTCAGTTTTCAGTTTCAGTTTATTGTTTTCATTATTTCACATGTTGCCAATATTACAATATAAAACAAATCTTTGTAGATTATAATCATACAAAAGGAAATTAGATAGGCCTAAATTTTACAAATGATAACTTATTGATGGAGTCATTTATCAGCTTTTACAAGAAGACGGATATATTTATTTGATAGTGAAATATATGACGAAGCCTAATAAATAGCAAAGCTTGTAAAGAATAGATTCCGTACAAAATGGTTTTAAAAAAGGTTAATGCAATATATCTATCGTAGGCCGGAGTTGTAAAATGTAAATACTATCAAAATTATATATTGAGAAAGTATATATAAGAAAAAAAAAAAAGCAATATATTTAACTAGAAAATACGAGACAAAACCTTAAAGTAAGCATACAGAAGCCATAACATAATCAATTTACTCGAACCTACTTTCCGCATGCCTGCTCCATGGGAGCCCCCGGACAGGCGAACTCGCCCACCCTTGCAAGGTCCGAGCACCTCCCGCCAGGCCTCATACCCCATGCATTGCTGCTACGCCGGGCAAGCTCTAGGTTTGTCCGGCCCAGCAACTAGAGATACATGCAAATATGAAGCCCCCGAAAGAAATAGAAAGGCCTGACCCAGATCATGAATCCGCCTGACCGACGGCTCCCCGCGAACAAACTTGCTTGATCCATACAATCACAATTTGTATTGGTGTAAGAACAATTATTTGAGACGGCGTTTAAATGCATACAAAGAAGTAGATTGTTTAAGATTGGTATTAAGTTTATTCCAGAATTTAGGTCCAGTAACCATCAAAGTATTATTGGGAAAAAACTTCTTGTCCGAGGTAAATGTAGCATTTTTGTTTCTCTAGTGGGGTAAGATTGAAGTATTTATTGTGAATATTGACATATGTAATGTCTGGATTCAAGATGACCTGAAATGGGGAAAGCAGGTTAAAGAGATGATGTCAAAGAGCAAGCAAAGAGTACACAATTTGAGTATATTGAAAAAGTTCAGAATCCCTCATGAAGACTTAGTAGCTGTGTATAAGTCCTACGTGCGGCCAGCTCTTGAATACGCGGCACCGGTGTGGCACTCTGCACTCACCAAACAACAGACTAGTGACCTGGAAAATATACAAAAGAGAGGGGATG
The DNA here is from genome assembly GCA_035222895.1 of Strongylocentrotus droebachiensis. Taxonomy (NCBI): domain Eukaryota; kingdom Metazoa; phylum Echinodermata; class Echinoidea; order Camarodonta; family Strongylocentrotidae; genus Strongylocentrotus; species Strongylocentrotus droebachiensis. The sequence continues at coordinate 1,264 of JAVYIG010009046.1, forward strand.
AATAATAAATGAATAATAATGACAGTGAATAATGCATGAGCCTACATTTTGTACATGACTTTGTTCTGTATTTTTCAATATTTCACCCTTTTTTGTTGTTGTTCTCCTGACCAGATTACAATATAACAAGATTAATATCTCTAGCCTGAAATTATGATAAGAAACATGGAAAGATAAGTATGTAAATAAGTATAAAAATAAGTGGCTCTTGATAAAAGTTTATATCCACATTTCTTTTCTTTCTTTCAATGAAATTAATGAATTATATTTCTTCTTACACATACACAACTACTGTAAGTATTTATGTTTCTCAGATTAACTAGTATTAATTATCATTGGCGGATCCAGGAATTTCTTACGGGGGGGGGGGCACAAAATGGCCTGGGGTGAAATCAGTAGCGTACGCAGGATTTTTTCAAGGTTTTTTTTAAACATTTTTAAATCGGGCCGAAAATTTCGCAACGACTTATTGTAAAATTGTCATGTAATTCTTGCGATATGATAATAAAACAAACTGGACGAACTGACAGATGATGATACATTGGTGAAAGTATAATCAATTAAGGAAGAGGACGATCAGATATTCGAGTGGGTTTCTGTATCAAGGAAAGAAAAGAGTTCAAGAGCATGACGTCAAGAAATACTTGTTAGAAAGGATTCCTATCACACTTGAGAATTAAATCTATAGATTAAAGTCGCCCATAATGAAGCATTGTTTGTTTGAAAGGATGGGTAAGAGGACACTTTTTTTTTTTTTTTGGTCTCGAAATTTGAAAATTTGACATTTTGTTCCGTTGGGGGGGGGGGGGTAAGGTCACCTTTTTTAGGTCAGCCATTGGCATTTTTTTTTTTTTTTTTTTTTTTTTTTTAATTTAAAAAAAAAAAAGAAAAAAAAGGGGGGGGATTTTCACAAAAAACATACACAAAACATACACATACAAAAAACTCAAGGGGGTGGGGGGGGGGGGGTTTAACCCCCCCCCCCTGCGTACGCGCCTGTAAGGTTTCCATGACTTCGGACGTCAAAATGTTTAAGTTATTGGATGTATATGGCTACACCACCTCCCCTTTTGTTGGTTCTATAACTTCTATTATTACTATACAATATCATATTCATTCAAGGAAAATATTGGAACAAGTGAATCCTGAAGCCAAGTCTCGCTCAAGCCGATGATGGAACAGCCGGATTTTATTAGTCTGTTTATTGATTATTCTAATTAGTCAAAGTTTTTCTGCAAGCTTCTGATATTTTAATGTAATAAAGAAAGGTTATTATGATAAGATGAAGTTTTATCTTAAAACTGACTCTCAGTCAAATAAGTTTGTATCTAAAAATAAAATAGATTATTATTGGAAATACAGTTAAAGGTAAAAATGCAGGCTATGACTAACGGCAATATATGACAAAGGACTAGCTTAGTGTTATTGCTTTCTGAACAAGATTGAAGTCATGTAGGTAATTATAGGCGAAGCCCTTTTTATATTTATTGTCACTGCTCATAAAATACATGCGGCGCAGAAATCAATTTAATCACGGATATCCGATTTAAAATAGAAGGGTGGGATGGCAAATAAAAGCTAGATTAAATAGATTAAATTTATAATGCTATTTCTCTGCAATCGAATTATCTGAAATAAATTAAGTTCCTAAGTTGTTTATGTTTAGAGGATTTTTTGTCATACATAATCTATATAATATACAGATTGTATCATAATTATGCTCAGAGAATGGCTAGAAGTGAATGGAAAAAAGTACATGTACTATTTATCTCTAGACTTTTGCATGCACACAATAGAAAACTAATCCTTGAAAATCAAGTGTTACAGTTTACGATTCGTTTTACTACTTAGTATAGTACACTTAATAAACTTATCACTGGCATTCTAATTTCATTCCCAAGTTTTCCATTATGTTCATATACATTAATTTTCATTTCATCACGGTTACGTAAAACTCACAAACTGTTCGCAATATGCCATGATGCCATCAACAAGAAACACATTTATTTTTTATTATTGATGGATGTAAACCAGGAGAGAAATAACTAAATGTCGATTAAACTTTGCAAGTCAAGTTCTTCTTGCTCTAAAGTGTGATAATGTGATATTTTAGAGCATAAATGATATAAATCATAACTTGGGATGGCTGACAATTTGAGTAGAAGCTTCTGTAAAGATAAAGTGGAAATATGAATAAACCCCGAATCAGGGGGCTGTCATATGAAAGTCGACCTAAAATCAATGTTAAAATCTGACATTCTTAATCATCCTAGTACACTCAGGATCATTATGGGACCGGATTAGCAGAATAAAATGATTATCATTGTACGTGGTTAGTAATAATGAAGAATAACATGAGCGTGTTATCAATTCTAAAAAAAGAATCGATTAAACTGATTGATAGTGTGCTTCGTATATTTAAAATTTGCACCGGGATAATTATCATATTTTATTATACATGGTTTGAAAGGAGTCGATCTATTATGGTGATGAACTAAAGGATAAAATTCAATAATGTCATTGTCACTGCAAAGGCCACCCACAATGCTATATTACCGTTAAGAATGGAAAATATATGAAGCATGCCCAGCCCGGGCACCCTTGGCATTGTTTGTATTGGCAACGGCTGTAGCCACCATAGTAACCGTAACTAGGTGACGCGTTCCGATTCATCGATGAATGAGATGAGAGAAAAATATTTACCTTTTATGATTTGATATCAACAAAGATCCTCTCTCTTTCTCTCTCTGTCTCTCTCTCCCTCTTACCCCCTCTCTCTCTTTCTGTCTGGCCTTCTCTCTTTCTCTCTCTTTCTATCTACAAAGCATGTCTCTCTCTTTCATGACAACACCATCATATGGGTTAACGTTGCTTAAATAAGCTGGCTAACCAATCATACTAATTACGCTACTCAAGTAAATCCAATATAAAAACATACACCTGCAATTTTTTTTAAAATTGAAAATAGGGTGCAAAACTTTGAATCGTGCTATTTAGGATTTGAACTACCGATATGAATATATTCTATTAAGCCTATTTTTCGCAATTATTTATGATACAATCCTAAATTGAATGTTCCCATAATTATGTTTCCAAGAATGATGTTACCTATGTTCAATTGATTGATTCAATGTTCATTTGTTTCCTGTTTAGTGTTTACATCATCAAATATATATAATTTGTTTATGATCACCTAAAATAATCGACTAAACCTTCAGAAATATTATTTGAAATTGTGTATTATAAATTATGTAAGAAATATAAGTAGTGCAGATCGATCCGGAGTAACCGAGAGAGAGAGAGAGAGAGAGAGAGAGAAAGGCATACATAGAGACAGACACAGATAGAGAGAGAGAGAGAGAGAGAGAGAGAGAGAGTGGGGGGGGGGGGGGTAGAGAAGGGGGGGGACGTTGCATGCTAGCACGCTTTGCCTGTTTAATACTTGATATTAATTTGTTTGTTAAAACCCACGCTGAACAGCAAGAGTGAGTGGATTTCCAGGGTCATTGCTATTCAATGATATAGGCCTATTGATGTAGCCATAGTGATGTGAATATGATTATCGTTGAACTCGGTCAAACAGGTTTTGTAATCCTAACAGGTAAGCGAATAGGAATCCGGGATAGGAATGCTTTCCAATTGTATTTAAGACCTATGCAGTCCTTCTAATTTACTTTCATTTTGTTTTCCCTTTTCCCTTTTTTCATATTGTTACAAAATTAATACAATTTTAGGGAATGATTCTAAATACATTATAAAATCGGTATTCATTAAAACATAAATGAAGAAATATGAACTTACTTTAACCAGGATTGGCCAGGGATCCAAGATAAGCAAAGCTTGATGCCTTGTCAGTAAGCTCTCACAATTAGGTTCATGTACATGCAAAATACTTAAATAAGGAGTTCCTGATGTTGATGGACAAATCGTTTAACAGAATGGCAACCAAAGATGGGAAAGAGAAGAAGAGGAAGGCAGAAGAGAAGATGGAGAGATGACCTAACATCATACATGGGAACGGCCGCGTGGACTATAGGATAGCTAGAGACAGAAGAGAATGGAAATGTTATGATGAGGGCTTTGTCCAACGTCTGGATGAACTATAGCCTGATAGATAGATAGATAGATAAATGTTGATGCAAAAGTACAGGTTTAATAAGTTGGCGCTAGTTCATGAGTCAGTGATAAGATCAAACGTAGTCCACCTTTAGTTTCCTCCATGTTCATTCACAGAATAAACTATAGAAGCTATTAAATCAAGTAAAAACCGTTTTATCCCAAATACCCCGCCCCTCCTCCCCCAATCAGTTATTCAGGGTACGCATATGTATTTTCCCTCCTTTTGAAAGCACCCCGTATCACCGGTTTGAATAAGTCAATACGGGTCGGACTTTGTTGCGTGAAAAGTACCCCTTTACAGGAAATGTTGGGAACATGAATGCGGTCCCTCCGACCCCGGAGTAGGTAAGGGGGGGGGGGGGGTCTAATACACATCAGCGCTTACAGAAGTTATTTCACTTTTTCACTTTTTGTTTGTACGTGCACTATTATATTACATCGTCCATAGGTTATATATTTTCCTTATATTTTATGCCTCGAAATCATATATGGCTATCATAAAATTAAGTGGATTTTATTATAGATATTCCTCGGTCCAGGCTATCAAAAGGTTCACTATTATGTCAATCGTCTATAATCAGGTGGGAACACTATGGACTTTGTCGTATTTTATCACAGGGAAACTAGAGGGAAAGATCGGGAGAACATATTGTGTCTGGGTAATATTTGTAAGGTCTCATAAATCATAATGCTATATACATGTATTTGCTCGTGGTAAATACCGGGGTAAATAGTATCCAGAATTGGTTTCGCCTAGCTACTGCACGAATCTAAATACGTCATGTGGTGTATGGGGAGGAAGGGTCTAAGACCGGCTTCGTTGATAAGAGACTTTGGGGGTGTTTCACAAAGATCCTAAGTTGAACTTATCTCTAAGTTGGACTTAAAAGTTATGGAAAGCCGTTAGCATCTATGAAAATATTTTGTAAAAGTTATTTTAAAAAGCATTAGATGTTGATTTAAATCATTCATATTTTCTATTATCATGGGGGATTTCATGTTCTTGATGTGGAATTTATGAAAAGTCTAAAATACTTGAACTTCTGCTTATGAATATATTTCATTTTAAGGCTAAAATGGCTCTCCATAATTTTTAAGTCCAACTTAGAATTAAGTTCTACTTAGGTTTTTTTGTGAAACACCCCCTTTGAGTGTTTTACGACCTACGTCTGTAAAGTTTTTTGAAGAGTGGGACAATACATGCATATAGACTTACATGCAATGTAGTTCTCTTATTCTCAGCACCGAACAATGTTTATTGTTTAATAAAAACTCACATTTATAGCATCGTTTCACATTTACACGGGAATTGAACAAAGAGAATCTTTAGAGCGAGATAATATAGAAAACATACATCGAGTAAAATTAGTGTTGAATATTAATTTCTTCCTGCATTATTCAATTATAGCAGAAATATTAAACCTACTTGTAATGTGTCAATTGTTATCTTTAAGTGGATTGTACTCAGACAAGCAATTCATTGCAGTTTAAATCTTTAAAATGAAGGTGTTTGACAGCATGGAAGGTAAATGATCTGGAAAAATAGAATTGTCATATTTAGAGTAATACAGGAGGAACCCCCCTCCCCCCCACACACATGGTCACAATCCATTCAATCACATTTAGCATGTAAAACACAAGATGTTTAACACTTAAACTTTGTGATGTGCATCCATTAGAGAGCTAGGAAGAAGATCTAAACGAAGAAGAAGAAGAAGAAGAAGAAGAAGAAGAAGAAGAAGAAGAAGAAGAAGAAGAAGAAGAAGAAGAAGAAGAAGAAGAAGAAGAAGAAGAAGAAGAAGAAGAAGAAGAAGAAGAAGAAGAAGAAGAAGAAGAAGAAGAAGAAGAAGAAGAAGAAGAAGAAGAAGAAGAAGAAGAAGAAGAAGAAGAAGAAGAAGAAGAAGAAGAAGAAGAAGAAGAAGAAGAAGAAGAAGAAGAAGAAGAAGAAGAAGAAGAAGAAGAAGAAGAAGAAGAAGAAGAAGAAGAAGAAGAAGAAGAAGAAGATGCTGATGATGAGGCGGGGTTTATAAATTGATGTAAGGGCCAGCATCGTTATGTTGCCTTTAATCCCTCAGTGTTATTATTTTTTCCGTTCACCTCTTAAATGCTTTATAACTTTTGTAAAATATGGGCATCTCCAATTACAAGCACTTTTCTAAGATTGTTTTCAAGAACCATGCCTCCTTCAAACGTTTTTGAAGGAGGCATTAAGAGGAGGCGTGGTCCTTGTTCTTTGTAAACATAGTTAGCTACGTGTAATAGGAGAAGGAAATAAATATGGTTTTAAATAGCATTGAACCTTATTTTCTGGGAGTATATCTGATAGGAAATTTATAATAAGTAAATTTAAATACATCATTCGCTACAAGACTTGTGATATCATTTTCTTAAATAATGTAATCAAAGCAGTTTCTTTCTAGAAAAAAAGAGAAATGTTCAGGAGATGTTTGCATTTTCTCTATTGCTTTTTATTAGTACAAAGACGTGCAAGAACAAATTTATAATTTTGTACCATGAAAGACTTCATACCTGTTTGCGCAAATCTTTTCAACAGTTTAAGGTGGATTCATTCATAGTTCGGCTACTATCATTTCTACTGAAATACCTTCACTTAAAGATGACAAAATATACAACATAAACAAGTTATATATCCTGAAATCATATCTTCGAAGTCAATCATGATTGATAAGCATAATGCTCACAGAAAATGTAATTTTACACCAATTTGAGCAAACAAAGGTTCTCTGTGACATATAGACAAATTGTAAATGAAACAAGAGATTATGACAGAATAAATATCAAATATAAGTGACTTTTAAATTGAAAAATCTTGTACATTTTAATAATGGTAATTTTCAAGTACAGAATTCGATCAAGGTTTCCATTAAAAAGTACCTTGCTTCATCTTCTTATAATCAGTCCTGAATCAGATAGTGAAAACATGAAAATACATAAAAATATGATAAAGGCATATCTCAACTCATTATCTTCATTGCTAATTGAGAAGATAACATAAATTAGTCATCAGGGACCCGCTTCACAAAGCCTTTTTTCAATGACAAATGATCCAAATCAGTGACAAATCTGCTGATAACCAATCAGAAGCAAGGATTTCATTAGCTTATAACAAAAACTGTCATTTGTCACTGATGACAAGTTTTGTGAAACGCCCCCAGGTCATCATTCATTGAATGTTTCTTAACTCTCTTAATTGAATTTGATGAACAATACAAAAAAAAAGCACTTTAGCAAATCAAACCTTCACATCCATGCACTGCTTTGGTGTAGTCAGGGCCAGTGTTCCAAAGCATGCAGTATTCACACTAGACATCATCTGGTACTTAATTACTTCAAACAGATCATACAAATTAAACAGGGAAGATTTATGAGTGTGAGGGTAAACAGAAAGAGACTGCAACATATCTGTGTTTGCACGACTTGATGTTCACAGCTTTATCATACTACAAAGAAGGGGACAAAACAGAACATATTAACTAGGACAGTCTGGAAAATATCACTATAACAAAATTAAAAAACCTACAAAAGATTTTAAACAGGTACCTTCAACCAAAGCTACATGAATTATTTTGATTTTTATACTTATTTAACAATTTTCTAAGGTGTACATTAAAGAGGAAGACCCAATAATTCAATAATTAATCAAACATGTCTAAATTATTGTTAAAATAACAGAATCGTAATATATTGCAAAATATTTCACTGTAATTTCAGTCTTCATAATTCCTGGCATTATAAAAATGGTTAAACATCAAATCAAAATCCAATACCTCAGTACACACAGGTAGACTTTGGAAATGCATCATTTGTGTAAAGATTCTCCTTTATGAAATACATTTCTCTAAGAGCTGTCCGCGAAGAACCTGAAACAAGATTCAAATCAACACCTTGCGTCTGTCATCAGAACAACCAATCATATAGCGTATCGAGTACTTGTACGTACAATAATGACTTCCTGTATCATGATAGCACATGCTCCTAGGTAAGGTATGGAATGGAAATGACGATCAATGCCTTGCTAAGGGGACGGTAATAAGCCAGTTCACAGTGGCAGTCTGATCATGAGCAGATAAAGATCATTGCAGAACAAATTTTGAAATACACGGAGACGAAATACTGGATACGTGCTCATGAAAGTTATGTAATCATTATTCATTTATGCACAAGCAGTGCACTCCATGATACACAGGTGGAAGTATTCTTTGAAAAGGGGAAACAAAGGCTATTTATATACCACCCCCATCGCTATAGGAGGGATTATATCAAAATGTACAAAGCGGGACCTCTTCATGTTTTGAAGATCTGTGGATTTTCAAGGTCATTGCAGTAATGTGCTAACCGTGAACTAGTCTATTGTGCATCTGGGTTTATATGATTGATATTCTACTTGACTATCATTTCATATCGCCAGAACCCTGAAATGGACTATTACCCATATACATCACAGACCTTCTTCCATGCTAAAATGATTGCAAATATATCCCACATTAACTTTAAAGAGAATAAAATGTGGGGTACAACTTTTGTGTTCATTGTTACATTTTAATCTTCTCTGAGAATCTTTACAAGGTTCATATACGTACTTCTTTGGGACAGAATGATGATAACATGTCTTTTTCTTCCAAACGTAAGAATAAACACTGATATCCGTTGGCTGTTTGCAAGAAGGTCGTAATAGCTATGTATTGTCAATGTCAGTTGTCAGTAGATGCCTTCTTGCCGGCAGCTGACGTATTACACAAGGGAATAATATCATCCTACCCTTCAATCTCTGCCCATCTTTGGCCCACACTCTACACAGATTTAAACCTGATCCTGCGTTTTGGCTTTTGCCGAAATCTGGTTTAATGGTCTAACAAATGAAGTTAGTGTAAGGTCTAATACAGTTTTCACTTTATCAAACATTATTTTAGACCCACCGTTAGCTTTAACTGAATTAGTAGAATACAAACCTTAATTTCATTTCCTGCTTTAATGCATTCATTCAAAAACATGCAATGCAAAATACAGGTGTGTATTATAGTAATGATCACTACCTTTAATCATCACAAAAGAAACTAAAATCTTTCCCTATTGCAATATCAGTATCGTATGAGAATAGATTTGACTAGGCGACTAAAGAAGGATTGTGATTGATATACTTGGCATTGGACTGCTCCCACAAGTCATTGATCCATGTAGTCTACCATTACTCTGGGTTAATAATGACAATAGTTGTGATAGTATAGCAATGGGGGGGGGGGATCTTATTAATGAGGTCTATTCACAATGTCCAACCATACATGACTTGCCGACTGTGATCAGTCATGTAACAAATCAAGTCATTACATTCCTTCACACACACACAAAAACATGAGATTTGAATCACATTTCACATGTTCTCTTTTTTTCATTTCCATTTATCTTTGCTCATGCCAAACAATAAAAGATAAAAAACACAACCAACAACACTTTTCTCACCCTACTTGTACAACAACACATTAACAAGTACAATGAGGTTCTGATGTTCATAACAAAATAAACTATTTAAAGTGCCCTGTGACAATATGTGGATAGCTCTAGTAAGAAGAAGATGTTAAAGGTATTACAAAGTTTTGGTATGGGGTCATGAATTTGGTTCAAATTAACATATTGGAAGCATATGCGTTCCTACAATATACATTGATCGTTGTCGCGGTTGAAATCGAGTCTAAAGATATGAAATTAAAAATAATGAACTCTTTATGTTGTATAGCTCCCTCTCAAGGTCAAGATATTAATTTAGCTATGAAACAATGTTTCTTGACTAAAATCGACCGATTAGCTATTCCCGTTTGGAAATTATATATCCCAACTACATATTCTGAGATTTTCATAGTCGCAGCTACCATTGTACGGCCATAGGCGCTATCTGAAATTTATCAAAATTTACCGGGAACACCGGTAAATTTTTATATTCAATTTTTCTCGAAAACAGAAGTGTTTTAGGAGCTAATTTTTTGAGTGCTTATAATACATCCACAAGGGCATCCAAATATATCAAAATTGTAAAGATTCACTATCAACCCAAATTTCAAAATTTCCCAAAACTTTGTATTACCTTTAATAATATCTAATCTTCATTCTGGTAGCTCTGTTAACATTTCAATGGGCATACAGCCCTCAGCCTTGGTCTATCTTTCATTAGCAAGTGTTTGCAGGTCCAGACAACATGATAATACCAGATCATCATGCTGTCCCATTTGCTTTTAATCTTTGGTCTTGTGATTCCTTCTCCATCAGGATCCGCTTCTTCTGCGCATACAGATTCTTCAAGTTATCGCTGGGTACGATCTTGCTCGTCTCAAGTTCTTTCCAGGACTTCTCCAACCTGTTGAGAGTGGTTGCTTCATTCATTCTCTTTGTGATGAAGATGAGATCCAGCTCCTGTTTGTTCTTCATCTGACATGGATCCAGAGAGCACAGATCCACCATGGAGCTCCGCGTCAGGTGTGGAAGAAAGGAAGTCCCGGCGGATTTCTCCAGGACGTCCAGACTGACCTGGTACTCCTTGAGGGTATGTTTGGTGGAGTCTATTGGAGCATTAGGAACCACAAAGACACCCACACCTACAGTGTCTGGAGGACTCCCACTCGATGGCTCCACAGCAATCACCTTAAACAGATGCGTTGGCACGGCAACCAAGTTCTGCCCGATGACCTGAAAGAAAAAAGAGAATTTTTTACCAAACATCTTTTAATACGAAAAACATTCATTTCACATTACATTTACATAACTTGTCTCACAAATCAAACTTGATTGATAAAATGAAATAAGAAAAATTCTCACTAAAATGGATGGATACACGGTTAGCCACTTCAATTCCGAAGGTAGTGTCAGGCAAAATTAGTAAAAGATTCTCTAAAAATTCAATTCTCAGTGAAACTGAAAAATGATTATTTTGTACCCACTGGATACTTAGCCTAAATTTACTCTGGATTTATTATGTAGAAAATGCATGTCAACAGGCTTACAGGTGTGTTCATAGGCATAGAATCTGCCTAGAAATATCCACTCTCTTATTCCCACTCAGAGATAGATTAATGCATTATCAATGTAGAATACGTATTGAAACCTGTCTATAAAGAACACGCAAGGGAGACAAGAAGGTCTTTATATATATGCAGGTGGTCTTTATGTACAGGTGCCTATTGTACATGTTTCAATGAGAAGCCATTTTCAAGGGAAACAAAACATGTGGTCTTTGTAGACAGGTGGTCACTAAAGCAGGTTTGACTGACATAGTTCATAGAAGTATTAACTGCTTGTAACTATAATGAATTTTAAGAAACAAGAAAGTACTAGTAACAGAGATAACAGTTCTATTGCAGTTGATTTATATGTTGGTGAAAATTGTCTCATATTGATTGGGGTTCATAGTTTCATAAATTTCAGTCACAAAGCCTTAAAACCATTGAGAAAACAAGGCTCTGTAAAAGAAACATGTCTTGGGCTGCACAAGATTTCTAGTCAGGTACATGATGTGGACTTGTAATGTGTACACTACAATAACACTTTCCAAAGAGATATTACACAGAATAAACTATGAGCATAATGAGGACAAGCGCTTTAGCAATGAAGAAGAATATATGACATCTCTACTATGATGGATTCCAAACACAAAAAGAAGAGTATGGTTAGAACTGAGAAGAATATAAAAATATAGGTCAGACAGTATACACATGTACTGTATATGTATCCTTTAAAACTAGAGTGTAAGACTAAAAATACAACAATAGGGAAAATGAAATAACCTTCAGATTAAACAAGAGAATGCAATAGAGAATTAAAGTAGGCCTGCATTTAATTTACAGTATGATTAGAATAATATATAAATATAGGTCATACAGTATACACATGTAGGCCTTCTGTATGTATCCTTTAAAACTAAGACTAAAAATAGAATAGGAAAATGAAAATGAAATAACCTTCAGATTAAACAAGAGAATGCAATAGAAAATGAAAGTAGGCCTGTATTAATCTTTAGAGTTTGCACTAAATGTACACCTCTATACGAAAGTTTGAAGTCCTTATTGAAAACGAAACTGAACCAAAAGGTGTAGGGTTGAGATCCTTTTCACATCAAATGAAGCCTAACCATACAGGAACTAAATTGTGGTAAATAACCCAATACAAGAATGTAAAAAAAAAAAGGGAATCAATATTTGTGTATTGTCAACCGTCAGCCAACCAACCATGTCCATACAATTGAGTTCTGTGCCGCAAAATGTATTTCTTTTGTACTAAAATATCAAAGCATCATGATTTACAACGGATGCCAACGGCAATTCAAAATGTATAGATGCTATGATAAAAGAGCATTATTCTATATCGAGGGATGTATACAGTACATGTCAAAGAAATCCAAGTCCAACTACTAGTACAGTGTTCCTGAGACGTAGACAGCACAGCATGAACATATAAACAGAGAAAAGTTTCAATATCAAACAGTGAATTATCTAAAAACTAAAAAATAGCATTTGCCTACAGATATATTCAATGGCAAATAAAAAAGGCATACTTTTCATTCAATGTTAACACACAAGGGGAATTGCTTCACTTGTAATTTACTTGTAATTTAAATGTACATGCAAGCATTTATTTTACAGCAAATTCCAACAAGCTTAGTTTTATTTTCACCATTTAAACACAAAGAGAAGGAAAAAAATGACACTAATTACAGTTAACTGAGACCCGAAAGTGATTTTATCAGTCAGGTAAGTTGTGAAGTGTAGTATTTAAGTATAATATTTTGGCCTAACAATTAACATCCAAAAGAAGAACAAGAAAGTCATTGTACAATACAATGTAGTTTTATTGCAACTACAGAGTCTTTTAATATTACCCTGTCATCTAATGCAACACTTACTAAGCAGCACCGTTATGATTTCCAAATTCATTTCATAGACTTATAAATCATAGAGGAATCATTTTACATTTTATGAAAAAAATTATAAGCTAGGAAATTAACTTGGGGTAGTAATATCCATGCACATTATGTTTGTTGATGTCTGTTCAGATGTTTTAGCTAAAAATCGTGAGGGAGTGCGTTCTGTGCAGAATAGCACTGACAGAATCTAGACTACAAAAATCAACCTCATTTGGTCTGCAGAATATATAATTACTTTTAATAAGATATCTTCAAGAATTACATTCATCAAAGCCTATCTACACTAGTTTGGCCAGGAGGGATTATACCTCCCTGCACGGTCACTGGCAGGTGGTTATCTTATTGAATCAGCTCTCAATTAACATAAGAAAAAGGGGACCATGGGGAATTAACAGGTACCGCTTAAGGCGCTTAGGCATTGTTGGCTACAAAGAGGGCGCGAGAAGCTACAAGTAGTGCAGTCCTACTTTAAAAGGAATACATAAAATCTGCCAGGTTACCAAGCTATAAGGAATTTGTAATATCGTTTTTGATTGAGTAGCAAATGATGAATTAGAATTCATTTAGTGGTTGAAAGCTAATCTTTTGTATTTTCAAGGACATTGAATATTGTATAGGCATGCATCAAGGCACTTTTAAACATGGCAACTATTCCATAACTATATCTACAAAATTCTGTAATCAGAATCTAACAATAAAATCAAGGCTGGTTTTGGGATTGCTTTACCTTTCATAGATGTTGGCATACTAACCTGCTTATTGTCTCATCGCCTAAGGCATGTTAAAAACCCACACAGTAGGTCTGTCTTAATCAGCTCGAGATTGCCAAATAGCCCGCTATTTCTGATTTGGGAAATAATCCGAAGTTACAAATCGCGTCTTCATCAGCTCGAGATTCGACCTCGAAACTTAAAAATCAAGCTCGAGAAATTAGCTTGAGATATTTTGCTCAGCTTTCGCTCATAGTGCGAGTCTTCGGGCTGGTGAAGACGCACTGGGCAAATAGGGGGATATTTTCTAAACTAGCACAAGATTATCTCGACCAACTATCCTACAAATTGCAACTTTGGGCTGATGAAGACGCAAATTAACTGGATAATTTGCAATCGTGATAGTTAAACTAGCGGGATATTTGGCAATCTCGAGCTGATGAAGACACACCTATTCTGAGTGTATTGTATTTGATATTCTTTGATAGTGAAGAGCATGCACTCCATCTTTAGATTTAAAATGAGTTGAGCAGAATTGTAAAGCTAAATATCATGGGAATATGTATGTGTTTCAATGCATTTAGCTCCCTACACTATTCTGTACTAAAGTATTGTGAAGACGATCTCATTATTACATAGGTTTGATTACAGCCAATTTTAAAGCGTCTGCCCCTTTAAAGAGTTGGGAGTCCGAAAAATGTTATTGCAAAATTTCACTTAAATTGTATCATAATGTGAAAGAGGATGTCATTTAAAATACGTTACTGCAAGCATTTTCAAAACAAATTTGTTTGAAGACAAATATTGATAAAAGAATACAAAATGCACTAGTAGGTTTTCTGCGAACATCACAAAACCCAATTATCAATATTTGTCTTCAAACACATTTTTTTTTTTTTTTTTGGGGGGGGGGGGAGGGGGGGGGGAGGAAATCTTTGCAGTTCAGTGTATCTTAAATTACATCCTCTTTCACATTATGATACAATTTAAGTAAAACTTGTGGCGACTTTGGGACTCCCAACACTTTAAAGGGGCTTTAACTAAAACGGATGACATAGAGCCTTGCTTTCCATTCAGCCCATTATTTTGTACACCCACTGTTACTTTAAAGGCAGGCTTTACTACTTCAGCCAGAAGGGATTAGACCACCCACTGAGCCAGCAAGGTCACTGTGACAAGTGGCTATCTCATTAACTCAGCTCTCATTTAACATAAGAAAAAGAGGATCATGGGGGACCAACAGGCACCGATTGGGGAAGTTTTCTATAGAGGGAGCAAGTAGCTACAAGTAGGACAGTGTGCCTTTAAAGGGAGTGTAGCTTGGCAAATACTGGTTAACGCCATCTATGTCTTCTTTTGGATAACTGCATGTGAATGGACTTGACTAACGGTAGTCAGCGGCTTAATCTCTACATGGTCAGCGTTCGTGTATATTGCACGCACGTGATTGCTGCGGTCGCGTCCTCCATAGTCGTTTTATACCCAATTGGCCCCCAGTCAGGCCACGGGAAAGACACATAGTCTCGTCAGGCTACACCCCCTTTAAAGTTTACTATGTACAATGTATAGAGCTGCAATATGCGTAAAGAGTCGCAAGAATAACAAAATACTTCTCAATATATGTTTCTATTCATGAAAGCAAACATACTACACACCTCTCTATTCTTACACCACCTAACAGGCATGTTTGCCGTATTCTTGTGTGGCAGTGTTATTATTAACTGGTCATGCATACACTTCCTGAATACCATGTATGTTTCTCTATAAATTCCTTAGTGCTGATTTTTATGCTGTTGAGAATTTGTCATACAAAAAAACTAAAATCAAATAAAGCAATGTATATACTGGCAAGATCTTGTCACAAGATGGCAGTATGCAACTCTGCTACTCAGTTCATATTGCTGCCATTTCTAATTAATAACTGTATAAATTATTCTATCCTGCATCAAAAATGTATTTATTTTTTGGTTGGTTAAGAGCTTGTCACATGACCTGAAATATTCTAACTATTTTAAGGTCACTCTGAAAAAGTATTATTTGGGAGTTGAACATTTTTTTTTATATTTTTTTTTCAATTTTTTTCTTCTTCAAATCTTAATTTAATGATTTGTTTTTTTATGTTTAGTTCTTTTTTAATAAAAATTGTAACATCTTAGATTTTAAATTTTATGAATTTCAATTATTTATTTTTTTTAAATAAATTTTTGATGCAGGATATAAAACGAATATACTATGCCTGCTTTTCGAGGTACTGTACTGGTTAAAACTATGGACCTCTGTGACTTCAATAGTACCATTTGCTTCGGGGCTGTGCCTGTCACCTCTTGCGCATAGTTTTAACCAGAACCTCTCAAGACAGTGTATATTTGTATAATATATGTGCATCTACGTATATCCACATACATCTTCATAACACAAAGTTTTAGGTAACATCACATTTAGCCTTACTGAAAAGGCTGACTCTCCATGAAAATAAATGACAAATGATCATGAACACAACCAAATTTTCCTTTTCTGTGACTAATTTTTTAACAGAATTTTTTCTTTCAAACTCACCTTTTTATTGGGACTTGAGGAAAAAAACAAAATGTTTTCTTCAACCCACTCACTACTGAATTATTGTATTCTCATAAGAGTCAATGGGTTACAAGGAAAGATATAGCTGACAATGAGAATAAGCAGATTTAAAACACTAACACAATGCTACCTGGGGACTTCTTGGTGTTCACATCAGAAAACAAAAACACATTAAGTATTAAGAAAGGAGAACTGATTATGTTCTGAAAGATGGACCAATAGGTAAATGAGTTTGGTTATGTAAGGAAATCTTAGTTTTCCTCCATAGAGTCATTTGAGAAGTGCTTTGAACTACACCGGATGCCAAGTTCAATTCGTCATCATGAAAAATACATTAAAATATATATCTTAAAGATACTATGTCCCTTTTGCAGCCAACATCAAATTCTGTAGAACTTTGCAGGAATTATGAATATGTCATGTACATGTATGTCCTATCTGTGAAATTTAAACGTTAGCAGTGTCCTAATATTCAAATTATGCAAGGAAACCCGTTTACTTGCTAGACTTCACTGTCAGACACTATTGAGTGACCGACTGGCTTTTTTTCTTGTTTGGTAATAACATACATAAAATGAGCTGTAAAGGTACATGAGCATTTGTCTACATCAATAACCCACTTCTTGTAATGGCCAAAATTAAACTGATTGAATCTTTGCGCAGCATAAAACGTATGACCATTCGGTACAATGGTCTGAAAATCAGATTATTACTTACTGGCTCTATAGCTCTTAAGTCGATTCAACAACTAATAGTCGTTATTTTTCCACTTAAAGACATTTTCAGGCCCCCCTTTTTTTAAAGGAAGTTCTAAATTAGTATCATCTTTCAAATGCCGTTGGAATTTAACCTTTTAATTTTTTGGGCCTGCAAAAGGGACATAGTACCTTTAAGTATGAATCATGAAACAGCATAAAGTATTCATCAACTTACCTCATACTTGACATACTGCTTTTCACCTTCATTCACATTGGGCTTCATCAGAGGGCCACTGATAACCCGAACCTCACTGAATTTAGCGGTTAGGTTACGGCAGTAGATCTCCATCAGGTTCCAGAAGTGACCGTTGTTATCCATATCCTGAGGGACGATGTTTGTGAGGTAGAATGTCTCATCCATGGCTTCCTATTTACAAACAAACAAATTGAAGAAGTAAATGTCTCATTTATGGCTTTTATTTACAATCAAACAAATTAAAGAAGTAAATGTCTCATCCATGGCTTCCTATTTACAAACAAACAAATTGAAGAAGTAAATGTCTCAGGCAAAGGCTTCTTTCTCACAAACAAAAAACAAATCAAAGAAATTCATATAAATTTTTATTTTGAGAGAGGGTGTCCATATATAATAAAATGTATTTTAAACTTCTTATACATGTACATGTATATAAAATCATATATAATAAAACGAATTATATTGTTGTCTGCATTGAGAGGGGGAGGGTGTTTGTCAGGTAGATTGTCTCATTTATGCATGTATATGAAGCTGTCTGTATTAAAGAGACAAACACAATTACAGACTTGATATCATTGTCTTTATCTATGAGGAGGATGTAGAATGTTTCTTTCATTCTCCATTACTTTCTGTACACAATTTTCTTTTGGAAAGATGTTCATACCATCATCTACATGTACATGTACATGTACTGGACATACAGTACATGTACAGTGTATATGTTGTATGGTATGTTCCTGAATATGAAATAAAATGGAAATGAAAATGAAAATGAAAATGAGAATATAGGTTTGGAAGAATGTCTCATTCATAGCTTCTTGTAAATAAAAATAAGAAATTGAAAAAAGGTCATTGTGTCTATCTTGAGGGGGGATGTTTGTAGGGCAGAATGTCTCATTCATTGCCTCATATCCAGAACAATAGAAAAGGAAAAGGAATGGTTCATGATATTACCAATACATACACATGTACTTATGTATTTCTAATGAGAGTAGTTTCTCTCTAAGTGGTTTATCTTTTATTTTACCTTTAACAAAATAATGTAAAGTGATATCAAAATACACCCCAAAATATAAACAGACTTCACATTCTCTTCACATATAATGGCTATTTAATCATTCTTTCTTTATATACTTTGCAGTGTGTGTAATAACTGAAACCATACATTTTGAAGTGGTTTTATTTGGACACTTAGGATTCACCAATCCTCTTATACAGACAAGCTAATCTTCTATATATATGTACATGCAAATCCATCTAATACCTCAATCCAGTAAGTGATATCTACATATATGCCATTACCTGAACAGCAAATGGATAATGTACCTTCTAATAACAACAGGAAACAGTTATTTACCATGTAAAGCAGAGAATATTGTCTCATCTAAGTATGAACGCTCCTCCCCCCAAATTAAAAATAAAATTAAATCAATGAATAAAGTACTAAACACATCCAGTACTGCAAAAGCGATCTAACTTCATATAGATTTTGTAGATAAGGAAATGCAACAGAAATGATCAATTTTTCATGAGATAAAATGAGTAAAATAATAACAATTATTACATAAATTAACGTTCAAACAAGAGCTCCTCCATTGTTTAAAATGGTTTTCTAGAGGTCTTAAATGTTTCAAATAGATATTAAAGGTATAGACCAGTTTTGGAAACGCCCCCTCCCCTCTCAAAAAATGAAATGGGAGCTCTTATTACCAATCATGTGAAAGAATATGTTTTGACTAATATGTGACATTACACATTTTGCCGGAAACCGCCTACTAATTGATATATTTGTGAATTATTATATCGATACGGCCTGGATAAATATCGCGAATGTACTTCAACGTTGAACATCTGGGCACATATTTCTTTTTTTTTTGAAAATTTAGGTTGAAGTATTGCCATCTAAACCTCTGAAGGCAATATTTAAACAATATTGAATGGATATTTTGCACCCAAAACCCTTGAACCGCAATTTTACCATTACTGATCTTTACCTTTAAAATTTAGGTGAGATAAAAATAGAAATGAGAGAGCACATTCACTTGGAGCCGATTTGACATTCAGAACTCAGATTCTCCCTATTCCATAAGTTTACCTTTTAAGATAAAACCACTACACAAATATATTGCTATTATAATCTTGCATACTGCATCAGTAGTTTTTTATCTTCTTTAGCCTTTAGTTCTACAATTTGAAAGTGATGAAATCAAGTATTATTACTGAGTAGATCCAGTAGCCAGTAAGGGCAGATGTAAAATGATAATATCCATTGCATCCTGCAAACAAAGATATGGCATAACATGCAACCAATGATGTACAGGATTGTCAACGTGCATACAGAACCTCTCAAAACCTACCCCGTACCGATGTTAACATCCAACCATGGTCATACCCAGCAATTCCAAATACCATTTACAAGGACTCTTGTATATCAGAATTAATTCTTCCCTGATTCCATCATGCTTTGGAACTTGTTACCTGCTGGATTTGTCTGTATGTTCGCTAAAACTTTTAAGCAAGAGGTACAAAACGTCCATCTCCCTTTAATAGAAGGGGATGAAGGATTTTTAGCTGCACATAGAATATTGTAGAAAGTTTGGAATATGCACTGTACATTCACAACACAAGACCTGCCTAATAGTATGTGATACACCAGACGGTGGACTGTACTTTTCCTGGAAGAAGAAGAAGAATGAAGTTCAATTTGGTTCAATGCAGTTCAAACTGGTTCTCACCTGACTAAACTTGTTATCAGCAGCTGGAGCCATGTGACCTCTTGACCAGCCACTTCTCTTGTAATCACTGTTCATGGAGGAGAATGTTGGGTTAAGGTTTGGGTCCATCTTGAAGTTAGCACTCTTCCTGCTTGCTGTACCTGTGACAATAATAGTAAACCAAATAAAAATGGATTTAGTAACAACTATCCGCTACAAATTAGAATGAGATATATCACTTATCATGATGATTTGTGCTGGTTTTGTACGATGGATAAAGACAAGCTCAACTCTACTCATAAGTACGATCAATAAACTTATTGGCATTCAATTTTGGTAAACTATGTGCTACACAAAATAATTCACAGACATAAATAAAGGATAAAGTACCCGTGTAGGGGTATGGCTTTCAGCCCAGGTCTAGCATACATGTACATCCACTGTGTCTGCTGCATGATCACACTGTATTACATCCACATGACTTCTGACAGGCAATGTAATAATAATACTCAGTTTTTATATAGCGCTTATTAGAATCACTAAGGGCTTCCAAACTAGGAGATTATTACCCCGGCTTTAGCTGTGCTGCCATTACGGCGCTCTAGCATTTCAAAGAATTAATTCCTGCCAGGTACCCAATGTAGAAACACTTCATTGCTATCCCCTACCAGAGTCATCATGTGACATCTTTTAGCCAATCAGTAACGATCTGTATCATATAGGAGCTGATGGAAGATTTGTTTAATCCATGGCCATCTTATGAAGGGTTGTGATTGATTCAAACTGATCTCAACTGGGCATCCATCACAAATTTGTACTAAAGAGGTACATGTAGGAGTTTGTAAGTTTGCAATTGAGGGGAGGATTGAGATCAATCCATGTCAACCCAGATTAATTGTAACTCGTTATAAGGTAGGGCCCGAGCCTAAGAAAAGAAAGTTTTGGAAACAAAGTTGCCCAAATGTTTGTCCCTTGATTTATTTATAACAATATTAATAGTCACGTTTGTCACCTGGGGAGTATTCGGGTCAGGCACTATTTTACAAACGCACACATGACACATGCCAATCCAACAACATTAACAATTTGCCTCCTGCGGGGTACCCATTTAAAACCTTGGTGGAGAGTGGCACATTAATGTAGATTAATGTCTTGCCAAAGGACGTGAGCGCTGTGTACCGTGTGATTCACAGTCCGGTGACATGTACCCACTAGACCTCTACAAAACCTCTATAGTTCATTTGGGTGGGATACTAAGAGAAAGTGAATCATGAAGTCAAGGGCTCAGTGACACAAAGACGTAACTCCATATTTTGCCAAAATAAGTATTTGATATCAAAATGTTCAAAAAAAAATGGGGGCTTTCCAGGAAAGACAAAGATTTAACTCCACCCAACACCCCATTGAAGTCAGTGGCTAGCGAAACATAGACTTAACTCCTTAAGGTCCAAAAAGAGGTACCTCAAAATCTTTAAACCATTTTTTTCTCAAAATGGCCAAAATGGAGTTACGTCTTTGTGTCACTGACCCCTGGAAGTGGTAGTTACCTTGCAAGTCCTGCTTGGTGATGTGTTCAGCTACCCAGGATGGTGTCCGTCTACCTTGGTCATAGCTCAAGGCATGGTTGGTATATGTTCTGGTTTGGGTTCCGCTGTCTGGTGTACCGTACTTGAAGATATCAGATCCCTTAGGATCCTCTTCTCCTGCTGTGGATAAAAACAAAAAGAACATATCATCAATAACTGTAAAGTGATGCCCAATAATAGTGCTATTTTGTAATGGGGCAGGGGATAGGGACATCCACACACACACAAAAAAAGTATACATGTAGTAATAATGCTACCTTGTGAAAATGTGGAGAGGGGCAGACGCACTCGAGAGGGAGAGAGGGAGGGGGGGGGGGTGGGGGGATTGGGACTGAAACTCTCCAATAACTATTGGTAATATAAGAAAAGGAAACACATTTTTTCTTACACTTGATGTGTACTTCAGATATACATGTATATATGCAAGATTGCATTTTTGCTAATGGCTCCTCTGCTGCCCTTGAATATTCAACAAATTTCAACATTAATCATTAACAAATTTCCCTTTTATCCTTATAGTCCTTACACAATTTCATCAATATTGCCCTGCTTTCTTGTCCATGATGTAAGGCATCTGCTTACAGTAAAGGATATCAGGAAGTAATCAAGGTACACATGATAATCAGTGGCTGTGGAGATTGGGCTGCTCACACACAGAATCAATCGTTATAATGTTAATATTCCATTCTTGTATCTTAGTGCAATGTGGTCTCACATCTCTATGAACTTCAAAGAGCTTTGAATATTACATCTATTACCCCAGCTTGAGCTCCAGTAACCCTCATTCGCACAGAGTGCAATGCAAAGAATCACCCTACCAGGTAGCCTACCCATTTAAGTCATTTGGGTGGAGAATGGGAAATGTAGATAAATGTCTTGCCAAAAGGCGTTCGTAAGATGGCAGGGATTCAAACCTCTGGCTGTTCCTCGTGAAGTACTTATCAAATGGACCACACCCCTACGTGAATCATGATCAGAATCTCACTAATTTGGGTGTGAGGGAGATTCTGATCATGATACATCTGTACAGGGTGTACACAAAAACTCTGATTAATGCTAATTAATACACTGTAGCAGATATCTTGCCAACCCCAACTGAACAAATATCCTATTCTTTCCCCCCCAAAAAATTGATAGGTACTTTCTTTTTGTTAGACTGTTCGGCGACATTTTGAAGAATTATGCACAAGCTAATTCAAAATTTGGGGAAATGTTTTTTTTTTTTTTTTTTGGGGGGGGGAGGATTTTATTTTATTGAGGAAAAAACTTTCTGTCGTATTTACATCTAAAAATCGTACTGGTTGGCAGTTGCGCTGCACTGCCATGTAGTATGTGTACCAGTGGCGGACGCAGGATTTTTTCAAGGGGGGGGGGGGGTTGGGGGCAAGAGGACATATATATTATATTTTTGGTCCCGAAATTGGAAAATTTGACAAATTGACATTTTGTTCCGTTGGGGGAGGGGGGGGGGGGGGGGGAGGGGTAAGGTCACCTTCTTTAGGTATCTATTAGCAAAATGTATTTTAATTTTTTCAAAAAAAGGAAAGGGGGGGGGGGGTTACCTCAAAAACAAACACATACAAAAAACTGAAGGAGGGGGGGTTTTAACCCCCCCCCCCCTTGCGTACGCACCTGATGTGTACACACCAAATATGATCAGGCCCAATAAAAAGTCAGATTTAAACTAAATTTGAATCGTAACTTTTTCTAACGTGTGAATGGTCCTATTGATTGTCTGGAAATACCCAGATGCCACAATACCCATTCCCAATCACAGTGTAATACTGCTGAGATGAGAGGATAAAAGGGGCTTCATTCGCAATATCTACATGTGCATGTATGTTTTGGTAGCCTTCCTGTAGAGATTTTGTTAAACAAAGTACTTCCTCATTTTAAACAGTAGCTTCCTACAGATTATTACAGAAGGGCAAATTCATTAGCATGCCAATATAATAAATGACTGCAAGCATGAAGTCTATTTTCTCTTAAATTTGAAGTGCATCCTGATTTTATGAGTTAGTATTGATCAGCAAAAGCCGTAAATTGAAGAAATGGTGTAGATCTATAAAAATATGACAACGATCTGATAAAGGATAAGAAAGGTCATATTTCTAACTTGGAATTTATCAATAAAAAAGGGGAACTTTAAGGTAACCCTTGTGATATTAAAGCTCTTAATTGGTGTTGTACTGAAAAAACAGAATGAGATCAAAGAAGATCAAAGAGTTACCACATTTCAAATGTAGGCTACTAATGTACAATGTACCGGTAGGCTTTATCAATCACAACTGTAAAACATAACACTCTTTTAATATCCTTTTCCAGTTTTCCTCCAAACATTAACAGATCTGTTCTTCTCAATTTATTTATATTTTGGAGCCAATATGATGCTATAGTGTGTAATTCCCTTATTAGTAATGTTAAAGAGAGATCCATAGAATCTCTAGGTCCAATGTATTGCATGAATTTGGCTCGATTGCACAATCATATGGCACAAATATAAAGTGCATCTTGCAAAATGCATGCAAAGAAAGTGAAAAACAGAAATAAAGCTAATTTCACTTTCGATTAAGTTACTTCAAACTAAACCATTTCAACCAGGTAAGATGAATTTATGCACACTTCAACTGCTTTTGTTTTTCATTCACTGAGTTATGAAGTACTTGTTTGAAGAGGATAGGTGAAAGTTTCATATGCAAGAAATTCTCACGATTCTTGACAAAATGATGGCTGCCGTTTAAACATCAACTCACTGGAAACTACTGAATTCTCCTATTCCCAAACACTTCTACAAGATCAATACCATTCATGTCAGCATTGGGTCAAAGAAAAATCAACCCTGTACCACTGAACGGAACAGGTCAAGTTATTCATAGACAAAGCAGTGCAGAGGCAGATTTCCTGGGGGCTGGAGGAGCACAGTGCCCAAAATTTCATAAGAACTAACAGTGTTTCTTTAAAAAATATAATCACCCTCATTTTCAAAGATATACATGTACATGTATGACCGTCCTCTAGATATATATGAGAAATTTGATCTTTTGGTAATATAAGACGTACTTGGTACTTGGTTGGGTAATCCATTTGGCAGCTCACTCAGGAAGCTATACTGGGATTGTATACTGGGACGTTTGCCCCTAACTATCATGACATACATGTATTCTACTCGACTTCTAAAAGAGGCATCTTCCTACCTATCATCCTAGTTTAAACCCCATGCCCTTTTGCTGAACTTTGATGCCAAGGTAATCAAGGTAATCAATTGCCCTTTGTTTAAGAATATAAAGGTTTGGACAATGTAGGAGTTATTAAACTCAAGGCAACTGCATTTACATTATTGTTTAAAAGACAGAGACACAATTTCTACACATGCTATGAAAAGATGTTATTTTCACTCCTCCTCTCCCAAGAAAATAATGGACTTCTCATAACATGTATATTCATCAAATTTCCCCCCAAAAGGGCTCGCAACATTCGCTTGCAGTTATAACAGTATCTTTTGAAGGTCTTATTCATTCTTTAATTATGAGATTGTGCTTTAAAACCCCATCAGGATTGATTATTACATCTTATAATAAGAACTAATTAATTGGTTGCAATGTGAACTAAAAAATCTTTGAAATTTGGCTTGCTTGCACAAATGAATATTCAGACCATCACACACAACAGCAAAATATGGTGCTAAAAACTTGATAATGATCCCTGATAAAGTATTTTTTACAATAGGGGTGTCCACAATGTCTAATATTGTAATTTTTCACTTTGAGTTTAACATTTTTAGGTGCCCTTTTTTCTGGTGCACCCCTAAAGTTAGACATAAATAAACGTCTGATATGGGTCATTTCTTTAATGAAACTGACATTTGTTGACATTCCCCAATACAGACGGTAATCCAGACGACTCGCACAGGGGGGATAGATTGAGCCAATTCGGAACATCTTTTTGTAATTTTGGCTCCCGACATTTTCTCCCCCGATTTTCTTTATTTAGATCTAATTTTCTGATCTATAAAGCAGATAGACAAATACTATGTATTTGTATACTCCTATCTGGAGTAATTAAATTTTGATAACCTATTATAAAATGCGAAATTTACGGAATTACTTACCGGTACATGTATATGAGTTATCCAATTTTTTATCTCAGAACCGTGAAACAGTACGTTCATGCATTTGAACTAGTAATGACATGACCCGGCGGCCAATATATTTCCGGGTCAACCTACCAAAACATAGCCAATGGCCAATCAGAGCACTCGTTTCATATTGGATTTACGAAGATTCATATATCACTGGGTCAAGCCGGGCTGACTAGTACGTAGCTATTGGACGTTCGAAAAGAAAAAATGAATATTCATCAACTAAAACCAAGACGGATGACAACGAATCATGTTGACTACGAGACTTTCTCGGATTAATCATTAATTTAGGATCTAAATGAGCAAGCTATCGTAAGTCAAATTAGTTTTAGGGGTCTATATATGTCATATTTATATAATTATTGTAATATTGCAGCATTTATGAGGATGTAAAGAGGGAAATCTCGTTGCATATCTCATTCATCGTGGTCCGGCCGAACCGAACCATTTGTTCCGTACAGTCCCCATAGGACGAACTTCAGTCTCTATAATCGGAGGTCTAGTGGAGCCAGACGTAGTCTCAGTGGAACAACCGACGATGTAGAGAGACTGAAGCTTTTGGTCTACCCTAGAGTCTACTTTGAAAAAGTAAATAGAGTAAAGTACCCGGTTTTCGGCCACTTAAGACCAAATCCTATTTATTGGACTCTTTACTTCCTATTTATTATCATTTCTTGTTCAAATCATGAAGCAAATATTATTATTATTTAAACAAAAAAAGAATTCCCAAAAAAAATCACGAATTGCCATGACAATATTCATTTCAATTTTCACTGTTTTGGAGCCGGTTATCGGCCGAGCGTTTCAGTTTACGGCCGCATGTACAAAGTCAATAGGAAGCGCTCGCGCGTGCCGTGCGTTTCTGCGCTGATGTATAGCACAAGCGGGCGGAGCAGGTATCCCACGCCGGAGCTCCCGGGTGCTCGCCTGGCCGAATACAGGCACAGCGGTGATCGGAAGTTGGAATCTGAATTAGACGGACATATCGTGTGTGCGTCGCGGTGTGCGGCTGCATTGATTTAATACATGCGATGAGATACTTTTGAGCTTGCGACCAGCACAAAATCGGGCTCTATATCTGAAAAATACTTGAAATAAAGCTCATTTTATGGTACCCATATTTCTTACATACACGCGTAAGAAACTCGATTTTTCAGATTTGGGTAGCGGGACCGCCGATTACATCGCTAAAATGTGATATTTTAGGATATATTTTTCATTGCAAATGTGGTTCTTCAGTGACACTGGCATGGTATGGTATGTGTGGGATATGTGTTATGCTATTATGCGATGTATTTTAAAGTGATTTTACCATGTATCCAACCAATTGGCCGAAAACCGGAGCTGACCGATTACCGGGTACTTTACTCTACTGCAGATTCAAACAATTATTAGATTGTATTATTATTTTCTGAATCAAATTATCAACCAGTAACTTTATGACCAACATTTTGCTGCAAGAATCTTCAAGATTGAAGGAAGCATACTGTATTGAAGAAGAAGAATCAAAACCCTAACTGACTTTAAAAATAGTATTTCAATTTGTCTTTCCAAAGCCTTCACAAAACTGACACCAAACTACCTACATTTTTTTCCAAAATCTAATCCAAGTTTTTAACAATCATGTCTTTAATTATTGAGATTGAGGACACCCTGTTAGCCTGTATTAAACTTAAGTTATATCTGTCTTTTGATACAAAAACAATTGTATAGTAAATAGTCATAGATCTACTTAGACGCACTCCAGCAAAACATAGAGAGTCAATGCTCATGCGTATGGATCTACTTAAATAACCTTGAATTGAAAGTTTTTATATTCAGAACAGTGTTCCGCTCATCAATCATTGCCATTGAAATGTTTAATTAGGTCTAGACCCATTTCATAAAAAACTTGTCATTTTAAATGTGTACATTACCTCTCAGTGTTTTTTTTAATTCATTATCTCTTATTTTATTTTTTTAATAAAAAAAACAAAAACAAAACGTTTGAAATGAGCATGTGGGACTACCCAAACTTGCAGTAAGGCTTACCCAGATCTCGAGGCGACCTAATTAAACGAATGTCCGTATCAACTTCTTCCCTCGCCGGTTGAACTAACGAGGAATAAAGTGCATAAACAGTGACAGACGCCACAGCTCCAGCTGCAAACCCTCTGCCAAACATGTTGCTGCATAGAGGATTCCGAAAAATAAATGAGATTGTTGGATAATGTAAAGTTCATGCTTACGATGGAGTTGAATTGAGCACGAATAATCACAGAACAAAGTCTGTTGTTTAAGACCGTATGCGCATGCGCAGGTATAGATACGTGGTACAAATTTCGCAACCGGGGGATTTGCCGGATTCGTAGAAAGGGCTCGTCCTGAAGTTGTGAATGCTTTTCAAGAAAAGAGAGAGAGAGACTCATACTGCGGATTGGTAGCAGTGGCGGATCCAGGGGGGGGGGTTGGGGGGGTTGCAACCCCCCCCTTGGGCGGCCCAAAAAAAAAAAAAAAAAAAAAAAAAGGAAAAAAAAAAAGAAAAAAAGAAAGAAAAAAGAACGCACGCTGGAGAGAAACCCTTTCAAGTGCAAATATTGTGAGAAGATATTCAACTCATCTGGTAACTTAACCAAACACATGATAACTCTGGATATAACTATGTATTAAACTGTTACTTGATTTAAAAAGACGTTATCATGCACTGCTTTTTATGGTCTCCATTGTGTTAATAGATGCCAGGAAAACATCACTTACGGGGTTCAAATAAACACCCCCCAAAAAATCGGCTCGCCGCTTCGCGGCTCGTGGACGATGCTCCGCATCGTCATTATTTTGGTCAAACCCCCCCCCCTTAGCAAAAAGCTAGATCCGCCCCTGGGTAGTGACTTTCGATTTAATCTTCTGGAGGTTTTTTTTTTTAAAGAGATAGGGAGAGACTCATAGAACTATTTGTAATAAGGTTTAATGTGATAGTGTGATTCAATGTGATTGCAAAGAAATTCATGTCAAAATGCTTTCCAAGTTTAGTTCCTCTTCACCCTGTTTTATGTCTGTGTAATGTACTGTTTTGTCAGGTTGCAAAATATTTTTAAAGAATATTTTAAATATCGTTCATAGGTGCATGTAAATAGCCTACAATATGATGTAAACGGTGTAAATACATTTATGTATATAAATGTAATGTTGGATAAATTTCTAAATAATCAAATGAAAGAAAAAATGCAACAAATTATTGCTGCTTATACTGATTTTAAAAATTAAACTGTAAATAACAAATTTTCCATCTCTCCTTGAAACAACTTGTATTTATCGAAAATAATATCGCTAGTGATATTCGTTTGTCTCGCAATGTGGTCAATAAGGAATCTAAAAGATCACGACGTTTCGTATGCTACTGCAATACTTCGTCAGGTGATGAAAACTATTGTAAGCAAGGGTCTTTTATACTTTACGGGAGGACCGTAAAGCGGTCTAAAATTCGATCGATAATTGGAACAATAACGCCCAATGCCTATTGGTCGACGCACACGGTGATCGACCAATCACCAAGGCCGCTGGTTCGGGCCGTCTGCTGAATGGAATCAGTACCGTATGCGTCGGCCAATAGGCCTGGTGCATCAGCCGAACCAGCGGCCGAACCAGCGGCCTTGGTGATTGGTCGATCACCGTGTGCGTCGACCAATAGGCATTGGGCGTTATTGTTCCAATTATCGATCGAATTTTAGACCGCTTTACGGTCCTCCCGTAAAGTATAAAAGACCCTTGCTTACAATAGTTACAATAGTATAGAGCATTTCACATTATATCACATTATATCATGTTCATATCCTTTCCTGTGTGCCCATAGAACGCATGAGTGCCTTCATATTAATTTCCTCCATGTTTACGCCACTTTTTTTTAGATTTCTATTAAAAGATAGTTTACGAGTAGAGGGAAATAGACGATTGGAATTCAAGAAAAACTTTTTGTGTATCAAATACATATTAGTAGTATTTAAAAATAAACAAGTCAATACAAGAAAGGAAAAAAAAAAAAGAAGAAAAACTATTTTATAATGAAATTAATAAATGAAACAAACTAGACAGTACAAAAGTGTATGTATATTTAGTTAAAAAGGTAAACACTTATCTGTATGTGTGTCTTTTTATGAGTATATCTTTATATAAATAGGTATATGAATCAGTATTTTTTTCAAAATCCAAGCACAGCGCGAGAGGCATAAATAGTCAATTTTGACTGAATTGCCTTAAAACCTAATCCAAAAAAAAAAAAAAAAAGTTTTCATCACCTGACGAAGTATTGCAGTAGCATACGAAACGTCGTGATCTTTTAGATTCCTTATTGACCACATTGCGAGACAAACGAATATCACTAGCGATATTATTTTCGATACTATATCCGCAATGAGTAATATATTTAGCAACTTGTATTTATTATCACATATTACTACAAATTAAAGTTGTTCAGGATATTAATATAGAAAGAGATGACATGTAAATATTGTTGATTATTTTTAATGTACATTTACATTTAAAAAAATATTCGGGGAAATGGCAGTCCCTGCTTTTTTGTTTATCTTTAAAAAAATAATATTTCAATTTCATTTATTTTCTTTGGATATTTTTAAATTCTTAAAACGTCTGCAGGATAGGGTAAAAATGATAGTCATTCGTTCTATTTTTTCTTCTTCCTATTTGTTTCGTTTATGTCAAAACTCGTTTGTTCACAGCCAGAAGGGCATTAACTCTGTGTTACAGTATGTGATCAGGCCCAGCAGATGTGATTGTTTTTGGATAAATTATGCCCCCTAAATTTTGTTAATTATAAGTCACTCCTAATTCAGTTACTTATAATAGACTATGTAGTTGGCCAAAAGTGGCATCTCTTAAGAAATACCACCCCCCCCCCTTGGAGAATGGAAGAGTCCTAGACATGATGAGGAGAAACAAAGGAACAGAGTGCTGGTGATGCCATGTGTCATTCTACATGCTGACACCAATTACACCACAATCAACTGTTTTCTTCTCTTCATTGTATTAGTATAGCTCCCCTGTTCCCTGATAGGAGCGTTACAAGTATATGAGATAATGCCCTTCTGGTTCCAAACCAAGTAACAAACGAGCTGCAAGATTCAACAACTCTTTGTATTTGATACCAAGTTTATAACCAAGGATTTGTGAAGTATAAACTATATAGGAGTAACGATGAAAATGGGATCTATATTCGCCATGTGGAGAGGTGACAGCCGAAAATAATACAAATTTAAACACTTTCTGCATTTTTCAAACGATATTTGCTACAACTAACCCATTTTCTTGTAGTTCAAAGTTAAAATCATTTATTGAGAAACGGGATTTAATTTGGGATTAAAAATTCACAAATTTATACAATTTGTTAATCTTTTAGTACTCCTTTTCTATTCATTTTCAGTCAAAACATGAACTTATGAAAAGAAATTTGGCTAATAGGTTTTGACTCACTATATCGCACAGGTAGAAAATTAGATAAGGTGGTGTTTCCACTCAAACATTGCAAATAATAAATGTTTATTTTCATATGAATGTCTGACTGACTCTGACTCTCAACCGAAGACATGACAAGGCTATTTTTTCTTTCTTGTTGAATGTTCATTCTATAGAGAAATGAAAGTAAGAACCACTGGATGATAAATAATTTGTCAGTCATCTCATCAGAATCAAAATGCTATATTTAATCTGCATTTTTCCCAGGACAGATGCTTGAAGTTGAACTGTAGTGCAATAACACGTATGTGTGTGGGTGTGGTGTGTGGGTGTGGATGTGTATGTGTGTGCCATGTTCGTTGTTAAAATATAAAAGGTTTAGTCTTCTTACTAGACTTGTATATGTAACAAATCGAATGAGTATATACTACATAAATATCAAGTGTGCTATATGTGACTATACACATTTTTGATGCTATTTGAGAGAGATGTAATAAAGTTAGCAACCATTCAATCAAGTTTCTGAGGATGTCTTGTGTTCGTGTTAGAAAGCTTGTTCACTCATTTTGAAAAAAATGAGCAATGGCTTTCATTTTGTATGAGCTCGTTAAAAGGTGAAGGCTAGTTCTTCTAATCAGCATGTCACAGTTTGTCACAGTTAAGGCTATTTATCGTAAAGAGCTATAACGGCTATCACCCTGAGTAAGAATTAACGTTAAAAATAATACGAGGCGTTTCAATAAAAGGTATATATTATGCGAGTTTTGTTATGTATGTGTTAGGTGGTTTATATGTTAGCATCTTCATGGATGGATGGTTCAAAATCTTGTTATCAAATCATTATTGCTTATGTCTGAACAGCGCTTTTCATCACAATCATCGAATTAGTAACCATGGTAACAAGCATGGTTGTATTAATTTAAGGGGGAGAGAGAGAGAGAGAACGAGAGGAAGAGAGAGAGAGAGAGAGAGAGAGAGAGAGAGAAATAGATAGGGGAGAAAGAAAGAAAGAAAGAGTAAGGGCATAGACAGGAAGCGAGAGAGGGGGGAGGGAAGACATACAGGAAGAACCAGTTGTAGAAATATGCACTGGCATAGCGGTATGTTTAAGGCATGTAAACCTTTAATAAACCAAAAAACATGAATAAAAAGAAAAAGGTATACGATATGTTTAAAGGTATTTTGTAACACAAAACATAACGAGTCTGTCAGATGTTGTTCGTGGAGTGATGGGTACTTTTATTAAAAAAGAAAACTGACACATGAGATGAGAGAGATAAACACCGTGGATTAGAGAAATAGTCCAAATCATAAACACGAATTCTTTGTTTTGATTAACAGTTCATCACATCTGAAACCATCGCATGAAAAAGACTGTTTATAGGCATATACATATATACATGAAAATCTTTCATTAAGATGCTAGCTGAAACAAGTTAAAGGTAAAGACCAGTATTGGCAACGCCCCAATTTCAAAAAATGAAATGGAAGCTCTCATTACCAATCATGTGAAAGAATATGTTTTGACTAATACATGATGATAAAAAATTTGCCGGGAAACCGCCTACTAATTCATATATTTGGTAAATTTATTTCTCTCATGGTCTGGTGAGAGAGATAGGGTAGTCCCATATACATCTTTCTGTGTAAAGTGCTTGTAACTTTACGAAGAATGAACCAAATTTCTTATCATTTTGATGATTCCAGAACCTTGCAGATGCTAGATGCTAGATGATCGACCTTTTCTGATCGATTCCACAACGTTTCTTTCACAATGCAATCGGATGACCATTACTGGTCTTTACCTTTAAGGCAAGCATACAAAAGAAAAACAATTCCCAAACATGAACAAAACAAAAGCAAGCAGTGAATTATATTTCCCTGTGTAATAACACATGGAAGAATTCAAGCAACGTTGATACTTTAAAAAAAAAGTCATGCGTTTAGGCACCAATTCTTTATACCACCATCACTCCGATCTTTTGTTTGCCATTATTATACTCTACCAGCTGATAAGATAAGATATTCTACAAATACAGTTTTCATATTTCTGCTTAAAAAGCTGTACTGTCTTTCTACATGTACGTTCTTTAATGTTAACATCTGAATGAAAATGTAATTGCTCTCCTACAAGACAAACTAAAAATATAACTGTACCCTCAACCAGTGACGTAAATAAGAGTACTTCAGTTTTACATCTTGTATTATATATGTATGCGAAATATTATCATATTAGATCAAACAATAATATATATATAAATTATTATACAATGAAAGGAAAGGCTGAGTTATGATTATCATTTACATGAGCAAATGCTATGATTTGATATCAAATGGGTATTATACCATGTAGCAGTATGTACATTCAATTCAAAGCTGTATAATTGTTGTCTTAATTTTAGAGACGGCCTTTTACTCTATAGTTTGGGCTGAACATGCGACACACCATAACAAAACCTTCATTTGGAACGGGTGATTGTTTTAGGCTGTCTCTTTGATCCTGGAATGGATCTTTGTCAATCAAAGGAGCTAAACAAATAGCTAATAATTACCGAGTAGTCAGGTAAAACAAACAAACAAACAAACCAAGAATGTAAATAAAACATATTCGTCTACGTGATTTTACTCCAACACATAAAACTTCATTTGTATTTACTATGCAACTTAGACATTGAATAATAACACTAAGATATCTTCGATACAATGATATTACGTATTTAACCACACTGTGTATATGTATAAAATATTGAAGTACATATATATGAACTCATGTTAATTATTATAATAAACTCAGGGGCAATTTCGATACCTTATTGTAAATCTAATATAAATCATATTCGGATTACGTTACACATCGTGGTAATGTCGCCCTTTTCAAAAAGTGAAGGATAAAGCTAATGCAATTACCTTACGTGGCTTTGGGAAAGTCTTTGCGATAAAATAGACTAAAATGGAATGAACACAAGATATTCATGAACATAAGACCAAACAGGTATTTACATATTTACAACTACATTTCTGAATGTGTGTTTGTGGCAGATGATTGAATATACAAAACGAAGCAAACACACACTATTTATTCAATAACGGTTCAAATTTTTAAGAATAATATAATTTCCACAACACAAGTTTCATGATTCATCGTCTCCTATTGTCTGTGTACACACTTCCATCGGTGAATCGAGAATGTTAAAACTTCTATTATTTTTCATTTGTAATATTTTCATGAAAGTTCATGAATGGTTCCGTAGATATCATTTCAAATAGCATATCTTTAAAATATTTTAGCATGACAAAAACAGAAATCGAAAAGAAAACGAAACACCAGTTGACAAGCTATGTACAAGAATAATAGGTATTATACAACCAGACGTAAACCAACATGCATGTTTTGTTTTTTTGTCCTTAAAAAACAACATGATAAAACTACCACGTACACTATTCTTAATGTGTAGATTACTATATTCTAATTATATTACATTTTGACTATATTAGATAAAATCACTGATGGTAATCAAGGCGATCCAGACTTGTAGTCTATTCATAAATTCTGTCATCAAACATATAATTGTGTATGTATGTAATCACATGAAAACTATTACGATGAATATAGGTGTGGCCGCATTGTCTAGTGAATATTCCAAAACAAATTGACTCCTGGAATATTGACTCAAGGAATTTCTGCTAGTCCGACCACAAAACTCCCGATATCATACTAACAAAACCTCCTCATGAATATTCATATTATTTTGTGAGAAATCATATTCCTGCCATAATCACTCCAGGGCCCTGTAACACAGGTAATTACGATCAATGGAATCTCCTCAAAATAAATGCTATCTCCTTAATAATCAATCGTATATTTTTACGATGAATCGTACTATTTTGTTACAGATGAATACAATGCATGTTAAGACACAATTAATTACAGCAAGAAACAATACATCTGATTTTAAGAAGATTGTTATGATTAATTCAGAGCTTCTCGCCAGTCTCACTGCAAACTTTGGAAGGAGTTTCAGTTGTCATGTGAATTGATAAAAGAGTAAATCTGGGGTTGCGCGGTTCGTTGACACTTTTCGGATTCGTTTAAAACTATAATGCGAACGTACATGTAAAATGGATACTCTGCGGATATTCCTAAATTTTCTAAGATATTTTAACAACATGACCTGCACATTTTGTTTATTAATTTCAATCGGTAACTTCACTGTTCTCTAAATCGGGATCGTTCTTTACATATTTATTGAGCCAGGATTTGAGGACTAAAATTCTGCCCAGAGATTTTGTTGGAATAGACCATTTTCGCAATATAATTACATTTAATACACAAATCTTTTGTTAGTGCCTTGTTACAAATTATTTCATTCACCTGTAACCAATAATAATATTGTATAACAAGCCATAATGTTTGTCCAACCTAACAACATGTAATGTACGCACTTTGCATTCTGACTATTGAAATACAAGTAACAGGTGAATGAAACCATTTGTAACTAATGAGGCACTTTAAAAGATTTGTGCATTTGTGGACCGGTATACGAGCCTCAACCGGTCCTCAACTATAAACCCCTCAACATTTCCAAATGCCAAGTCTCTTCCTATGCACCGGAGCCTAGAATATTTCTTAAGTCTTTCCCTCACCGAGTAACATTTCTTTAACCAATTCGTAATATCGACCAATAAGATACGGATATTACAAAATGAAGAGTTTGAACAAGGAGAGTGTAGAAGGGGAACATGAAGAAAGATTTATTGCTAGCTATATATTTTTACGAATCAACTTTCTGTCAAATTTAATTTATATTCACTTTACTGGGATTTTCATTAAGTTTAGGCCAATTAAAAGATGTAGTATTTTTAACTTAAAAAATGAGTCAAACTCAAATGTGAAAATCTCTTAATGATTGGTTTAGAGACTGAATAGCTTTTTAAATACGAGAATGTTGTCTCCATCGCAGGCAATCACATTTCCTGTTGAAGTCATCATCAATCGAGACATGAGAAGGTAACTCCTCCTATCATTTCCATCCAGAGGTCTTGTTGATAGATGGAATGATGCTACTCTTCTCTTCTTCATATTACCCTCACTCATTGCCTGATCAATCACACATGTCTTGTACTCCTCATCTGATGTCACGACGTAGAGGTCGTCTGTCTTAGGATCAACGCAGACATTCAGGATGACATCATTGTGGGGGATTTCCCTTTGAGCACCCTCTCTGTCAATGATGAGCACTCTACCATCTACTGATGTGGATTGAGCGATTATGTGACCCGATGGCAGCACACCACACATCCTTATATTCTCTTTACACCTAATGGTATTGATAATCTTACCATCAGCTGGGTTGATGACGTATATCTTTGACTGACACGCCTCAGCAGCAATGATCATCCCATCCTGGTCAGCTGCAACATTCACCCCTTTTTTACCAAGCCACGTGTTTCTTGGTATAGTTACGTCGTTGATGAGCTTCCACTGTCTATCATACACACTGATGCATCCTGTCAAACTGTCTCCTGTAATACCTTTGTACACTTTACCGCATATCACCTTGTCATCATTCAGCACTGCACAGGACACGACCCATGATGTATCACTACCTACTATCACTCTCTTTATATGTTTAGTGTTTATATCTAACATGTATGAATGTGAACTACCAAATAGCCTATCTGAGATAATCACTTTGCATTCATCTACGCATCCTACAAGGAACGGGTTTGTAATTTCATTTCTCACATTGATTGTATCAATGAGCTTCCACTCCCCCTCATACCCATCAATCTTCCCACCATACATCATCTCCCTCCCAGCACCCTTTACAAACCTCACACCTGATACAACACGATTGATTTCTTTCACCTCACCCTCATTCAGTGGCTTTTTAAGTTCATCACTCACTGATGTATTCACACGATGCCCGTCTTTGACAATGTTTTGATCGTCTAGGAGAACTGTGTCGAGTGTCTGGTTTGCATTATCTGTAGTTTTTGTGTCATCTTGCCATGATTTCTCCAACTCACCAATCTTCCTCTCGATCTCTTGCGCGATGTTCTGAATGTCAGTATAGAGATCGCGATGTTTATTATTTAATTGTTCTTGTCTATTCTCTGCATTCGTGTTGTTTTCATCATGTCGCTTCTTCCCCTGCTCATTGTTCTTTCTAATCTTATCCTGCATCTTTTGAATCTCTTCTTGGAGTGTTTGGTTTTTCCCATGAATCTCCTGGTCGATTTTAGCAGCATCCTCCTGTTCCCTGACTTTGTCTCTTACAATCGCTTTTTCAATCAGGGAATCCACCTCATCTTTGATACTTTGCAGATGTTCGTCGGCGGATTGTCTACACTGAATAATGTCCTTTCCGTGAACTCGACATTGCTGTAACTTCTCCATCGCATTTCCCTTCAAAATGTTGAGCTTCGCTTTATTTTCCATGATGGCGTCCTCTATATCCTGTCGCACGCATGGCTTTTCATGATGATCTCCCGGCCCCCCCACTCAGGTTTCAAAATGACCGCATGCGTGTTGCCAAAATGTCCTTTTCGTAACAAAAGAAAAAGGTCGAGCCGTATTGACTTTACACACCGGACTTTTGCTGAAAAGGGGGGGATGCTGAAAAAGGCTCGTATACAAAAGAAAAAGGTCGAGCCGTATTGACTTTACACACCGGACTTTTGCTGAAAAGGGGGGGTCGGTTGGAACACGCATATGCGTACCCTAAATAACACTGAGTGGGGGGGCCGGGGATGATCTATCACAGCGCATGAAACACATAAAGCTACGCCATGTGTTTTGCAATACAAATCAATATGTTTATCATGTTTCTCACAATACAGATCAGGCACACCCTTTCTTGGTCTTCCGATGCATTCCTTTTTGGAGGCGCAGTCATGGCAGAGCTTCTTCTTCTCCTTCACATAGAAAGTCAGATCTGTATTCGCCTCACACTCGTCTCCTTCACAGACGCCCTCTACAGAGCTGAATTCTCGCTACCCCAAATAGCGATTCTGCCGAGATCCGGGGAAAATCCTGAAAACGCGCATTGCATTATGGGATAGCTTTTCGACATTACAGCTTCCTGTGCAGGCGTTCGTGATCACAACCCTCTCTTTCACGGTAGAGTTTAACGGCCTTTTGTGCTAAAGTCACTAATTCTGCCCGAAGCTTTCCATTGCATATTATAATCTGTACAAATTACACTGATTGGCATCGATTTTAGCGTGCGTGAAAACTCTGCACAGCGAACACAGGCGCTAGCGCCAGCGGGATGGGACTCTATACCGGAAGTTGTAGTGACGACCCGAGAGAGTGAAAATTACCTCGTCTCGCGAATTTCGAGATTTTCGTACCTATTTAGGGTAGCGAGAATTCAGAAGCCATGCTGATCAGAGTATTGACCTGTAGATAGAATTTAACAAAGACAACTTGCTTACTTCAGGAAAGTATAAGGGAAAGAAGAAGTATATGAAAAATAAGGAGAAGAAGAAAGAAGATCAAAGAAAGAAAGAGAAAGAGAAAGAGGGGGTGTATTAAACACGTATCACACGTTTTTCAGTAGTATTCCATTTCGAATTTTAATCACTTTACAAATAGAATAAACAATCTTGAATCAAAAGGGTGTTATTTATAATCTCCCTTTTTGCCAAACGAGGTATGATAACAATCATATTTGCAGGGCTTGGTGGAAGACTCAGTCCTGGGCAGGGGCGTATCCAGCCGACGGCAGGCGAGGGGGCCCCAATTCTTGAGAAAATATTTAGAGGCGAAACAGCCGGCCGATAATTCGCTCATTGCACCCCCGCCCCCCCCCCCCCTTGAGCGCCAGGGGAGGGGTCCCATCTCCAAAAAGGGTAAAATTAACGTGTTTTTACACGTTTTCCCCCCGGGGGGGGGGGGGGAGGTCCGAGCCCCTCGCCCCCCCCCGGATCCATCACTGGACCTTGGCCCCAGGGTAAATAAAAATTTATCATTCACCGTTTTAAAAATGTCCGCATTGTCTTTAAAACTCCACTTAGAAATTTAGCTATTATGTCACAACACGTCAAGAATTTCAGCGAGCAGAACATTTACTTTACCGGTTATATAAACGTATTTTGGTTACACATAACACCAGGCGCGTACGCAAGGGGGGGGGGGGTCGAACCCCCCTCAATTTTGTATGTGTGTGTTTTGGAGGGGGAAAAACCTCATTTTTTTAAATAATAAAGGTTGACCAAAAAGTTGACATTACCCCCCCCCCCCCCCCCCCCCACTGAACAAAATATCGGTCGCGGCAAAAATTCCAAATTTTCGGGGCAAAACAAAAATGTGCTCTTTCAAAATTCTTCTTTGTTTCTAAATGATTCTTTCAGAATGGGAGCATATATGACTTTAACGTATTTAAGTTAATCTGTGTATTTAGGAAAGCCGGTGATGCATTGATTACAGTCAAGTAGACCACCTCGTTGCCTGAATATGAGGTGGTGGCTGACTATATTTAAAGTGACAGCTGCCCTTATACATACCCCCACAATAATCTATTGCCAGATATTACAACGTATGGAATCATTTAGTTAATAGTGGATAGATGAAACGAGCGATATATTGTGAGAGACACACTCCTAAAAATCTTACTGCGAGAGAGTCAAACGGTGATATTCAGCTTTTTATTTTGATTTGGGGACACTCCCCCATCCCTTCATGCTAAAATATATGGACGGCCGTAAGCTATCCTGCTTTGCCACAGATCTGGATACGCTAAAGATTCGAACTGTGTAAAACCTACATGACAATTCGACCCCCGCCCCACATATCACCCCAGGATAAAGTAATTAGTTTATTCCCCGACAAGACATGCAATCTCTTTATTTATTTTTCATTTTTATACCGAGTTATAATTTCCCTTATCACAGCCGATTGTCATTAATTTATTTTGTCTTAGATTTAAACAAAAATCCTTAAATCACAAATCTAGAATAAATTTATAACAAAAATGAAAATGAGATAGCTATAGACTTGATGAGATAGAAGACTAGACATAATCAATTTAATTCATGAAAACAATGCGATGCATAAAGATTGAAACGAAATGAATAATTTATTGCAGTCCAACTGTCCATGACGTTAATAATATTTTGCACAAAATTAACCTTCCTCTAAATTTCCTCTTAACTTCCTTTGTTTGGTTATTAAAATGAATGTATATACGAGTTGGTTAAAATCGTATTCAAGTAGATTGACAAAAGAAGCGATTGTAAGCAATGTGTAAGCGTGTGTGTTATTCTTGCGGAGGCCATCAGACGTATGAGTAAAGCTTTTAAAAATAGTATTTCATTGTTAAACCAGTTTTTGCATTGTTTCGTGACTTGATCACAACCACATCCACGTGTTTAAACACATCATTCTATGTCCAAACACATCAAGATAGGAAGAAATGTATCAGTCAGTGTGACATAATGACACCGTGTATAGCTAATAATACTCACAGTCTTTACGAGATGGAGCCAGCGGCTTAACGTTGAGAAAATAAAAGACGAGAAACGTCAAAGGAAACCAGCTGCAACGTATGTCATCAGTAGATAGACGCCTAAGCCGTTCCGAGTTATTGAAATGCAAATTAAAGTCCTAAAACATAGCCTACCATGAAATCATTTGTAAGAGGTTAGTTTTTAGTTCAAAGTATATATTTTGTTCTTGATCACGAGAAACATAAAAGAAAACAAGCTACAACGTCAGTATAGGGACGCATATGCCGTTCCGAGTTATGAAATTTGAGTTCGTGTAAAAAAGCACGTATAGGCCTATCATAAAATATTATGTCAGAGGTTCATATTCAAGTTCAAAATCTGTATTTGTTCGTGAACATGTGCCTTATTTGCTAATATTGACATTCACGATAATGAAACACTACTGACGAAGAAAAGTCAATGTTGAACTGATAACCTTTCCGCGATGACGATGACATTTGTTTTGATTATTGATATCAGTTCAGCTAATAATCACCTGTATACCTGGAGGAAACGAACTAATTATACAACACGCCCTGGGCCATGTTTCATAACCAGTGCCAAAGTTCTGTCACATATTTGCTGACAGCCAATCAAAATCAATGATTTCAGTAGCTTATAACAGTCAATGTAACTCGGTACAGTGTTGACAGTCTGGTGACTTCTGGTCTCCCGGTATTTCGGCTGCTGAAAAACGTTTTGCAGTAGCCGCATCAAAGGCTTGGAATAGCATCCCTCTTTCAATAAGGGACATTACTTGTCTTGCCACCTTCAGAAGATCCCTCAAAACTTCTGTACCTTTGAACCCGGTGATCTATTTTGTTTGACCTCTTTTCATATATTTGTATTTGTTAGCACTATGGTACTTATTGTTTTTAGCGCTCCTAAATATTCGATATTATTATATTATTATTATATATATTATATATATATATTATTGAGATGCGTAGAGTTACCATACTATCACCAATAATCCATTCGGAGTATACATAGGTTAAAAAGCCCTCGTATAAAAAAAGAGTCATTTAACATCTTATTCTAGGGACGGTGAGTTTCTAATTTTAACTTAATATCCTATACGTCTATAAATGGGAGTTGGGTGGGGGTGGGATGGGGGAAGGGGTCACGTTAACGTACAGCGGTGGCATCAGACATCTGCCTGGCTTGGATTCGAACCCATGACCTTTGGTTTGACAGACAGACGCTCTTCCGACTTTATAGCCAACTCACCTTCCCAAGTTGGATGAGGGAGGAGCATAAAGATGATGGTGATTTTACCTCAATTTTAACATCTTCCTAATCAGCGTTGATTTCATAATTCTTTTTATAATATCTCGTAGATCAGAATGTCAAAGAACAGAGAAGATGTAAATAGCCTATCTATAGATTAAGGCTCCCGGAAACAAAAAATACAATAAATTGTGCCCCACCAAAACCTATCCGCTCAAAAATACAAACTAGAAAACTAATCCGTTGGCGTAATCCATCTTTCTTTATTATAACAGGAAAATTTAGGAATTCAGATTATGGATATCGTTTGTAGATCTTGTACGAATTCAGTTTCATTCAGAACATGTACTTATAGAATTAAGTGAGTTTGGCTAACATGTTTAGGCTCATCATTTTCCAAAAGTAGGACATTAAAATGAGTAAGAATTCGCACTAAAATCATTGGAAATATTATGAACGTCTTCTTTTTTTTTCTTCATATGAATGTTGAATTGGAGTAAAGCCCTTCTGACTCTCAACAGAAGGAATAATTATCTCACTGCGATTTGTTTGTTGTTTTATTCTTTGGAATACAGAGGCTGAAAGACATTTGATTTGATTTGATTCGATTTGATTTATAATTGGTTTCTGTATCTTTTTTTCTTTCTTTTTCATCATACATTTTCATGAATATTATGGTTTGATACAATATTTCAAGTGTACATAATTTTATACAGATAATATACGAAATTAAACAAATATATTGAATGCAGGATAAAGGGAGTGTGGACAGAGAGAGAGTGAGAGAGTGTGAGAGAGAGAGAGAGAGAGAGAGAGAAATGAGAAGGAAAGAGAGAGGGATGGAGAGAAGGAGAGGGAGAGGGGAGAGCGAGAGAGGAAGAGAGGAAGAGAGAGAGAAAGAAAAATTGAGAGGGGGAGAGAAGGGGACGGAGAGAAAGAAAGGAAGAGAGAGAGAGAGAGAGAGAGGGGAGAGAGAATTAGAGGAAGAGAGAGAGAGAAAGAGGCGAGAAAACAACATGTATGGGAGAGAGAGAATGAAAGGAAGAGAGAGAAGAGACGGAGAGAGAGAAACGGGGGGAGGGGAGAGAGAGCGGAT
Organism: Strongylocentrotus droebachiensis; assembly: GCA_035222895.1. Taxonomy (NCBI): domain Eukaryota; kingdom Metazoa; phylum Echinodermata; class Echinoidea; order Camarodonta; family Strongylocentrotidae; genus Strongylocentrotus; species Strongylocentrotus droebachiensis. The sequence goes on from JAVYIG010009046.1 coordinate 44,251, forward strand.
ATAAAAACAAGATATAGGGGGAGATAGAGAATGAGATATAGATAGGGAGAGAGAGAGATTGGGAGAGACGGAGGGAGAGAAACGGGGGGAGAGAGAGAGAGAGCGGATAGATAGATTGATTTGATTTGATTTTTTTTAAATTTCTGTTTGATTTCTTTTTATTTTGCATTTTTACAAATATATAACACACAGACCATTGCAAATTTTACACATTTCAATAGAATATAATGTCGAACAAGATATAGGGGGAGAGAGAGAATGAGAGGGAGAGAGAGATCGGATAGAGATCAAGATATAGGGGAAGAGAGAGGATGAGAGGGAGAGAGAGAGATAGGGGAAGACAGAGAGGGAGAGAGAGAATGAGAGGGAGAGAAGGAAGAGGGAGGGAAAGATAAAGAGAAGGAAAGCTAGATAGGAGGGAGACAGAGAAAGAACAACTTCTGGAAAAGGCGAACTGGCATACTGGTATGTTAAAGACATGTACGAATAGAAGTTAAAGGAGAGACGTATACCTTATAACATGTTGAGGGAATTTTGCGACACGAAATAACGAGTCTGTCAGGAGCTGCTCGTGGAGTGATGGGTAATTTTATTTAGAATTCAAACCAATACATGATAAAGATAAAAACTGTTGACTTAAGGAACTTAATAATTCTTTGCTTTAATTTAAAAACTAAAAGAGTTCATCACATCAAAAGCCTTCACATGAAAAAGAATGTTACATGTACATTACATAATTATGATTATTTTTCATTAGGATGCAAACTTTAACAAGTTAGGCAAGTATACAAAAAAAAAAAAATTCACAAACATGAACAAATGAAAGCAAGCAATGCATTATATTTCAATGTGTAATATCACATGGGTAAATTCAAACAAATTTGATACTGTTTTATCCGAAAAGAAAATCATGCGTTCAGGCAATAATTCTTTATACCGCCATCCCTCCAATCCTTTGTTTGCAAAATTAAACTCTACTCTGATAAGATAGATATTCTACAAATACAGATTTTCATATTCTGCTTACAAAATGGTACTGCCTTTGTACATGTACTTCCATTAAATGTAAAATCTGAATAAAACTATCATTGCTTTCCTACATGATAAGCTAAAACAAATAACTGTACCCTTAAAGGTAATACAAAGTTTTGGGAAATTTTGAAAATTGGGTGGATAGTGATTCTTTACAATTTTTATATATTTGGATGCCCCTGTGGGTGTATTATAAGCACTAGAAATTTTAGCCCCTGAAACACTTTTGTTTTCGAGTAAAATTGAATATAAAAATTTACCGGTGCTCTCGGTAAATTTTGGTAAATTTCAAATGGCGCCTACGGCCGTACGATGGTAGCTGCGACCATGAAATTCTCAGAATATGCAGTTGTGATATATAATTTCCAAACGGGAATAGCTAATCGGTCGATTTCGGTCAAGAAACATTGTTTTATAGCTTAATTAATATCTTGACCTTGAGAGGGAGCTATACAACATAAAGAGTTTATTATCTACAATTTCATAACTTTAGACTCGATTTCAACAGCGACAACGATCAATGAGTATTGTAGGATCGCATATGTTTCCAATATGTTCATTTGAACCGAATACATGACCCCATACCAAAACTTTGTATTACCTTTAACCTATGATGTAAATAATGTACTTCGGTTTTACATATTGTATATATGCGAAAGATTATCACTTTTAGATCGAACGATAATATATACATATTTTAATATAATGAAAGAAAGGGCTTTTTTACAACTATCAATAACAATGGTAATAATAACACTTTTAATGATAATATTCAAGCAAGTGAAATTAAACACTAATACACACAATTCCTATGAAAAGAAAAGGCTATGCTATACTATCTAACGGATATTAATGTTAAGCACGAAGCAGTATACCCATTAAATAAACAGCTGTAAAATTTCGTATTTATTTTAGAAACAGCAATTATCTCTTCACCAGATAATAGTTTGGGCTAAACATTAGGACACACACTAATAACAAAACCTTCATTTGGAACAGGTGGTTGTTTCAGGCTGTCCCTTTGATCATGGATATGGATCTTTGTAAATAAATCTGCCTATTTTATTTGAGCGACTAAACAAATAATTACCTAGTAGTCAGGTAAAACAAACAATCAAACACACAAAGAAGTTCGTTATTTTACTCGCACTTATATATATATATATATATATATATATATATATATATATATATATATATGTATAACAGTCTAGATAGAATTCATACTTTACCACAAGGAATCTATTTGTCTAATATTTCTGATAAATCCAAACAGTATCTCGACCAAATAAACCAACAATGATAATGAAACATAATTCAAGCGGTTCAACTCCAACTTATAAAACTTTAATTTTTATATCTATTTCAAACACCATTAATAATGTTCTCTAAATCGGGATCTTTCTCAATGTAATATACCGAAGGGGCTGATCTGGGACTGTTAATCTTTCCAGGATTTTTGTTGTTCCCGGGACCCTCTAAATTAAAGGCAAACGGACAAATATACAAGCCCCAACCGGTCCTAGATTAATAAACCCCTCTACATTTTCAAATGCCTATAGTCTCTCCCTATGCACTGAGCTTAGAATACTTCTTAAGTCCTTCCCTCGACGAGTAACATTTCTGTAACCCATTTGTAATATCGACCGATACGATACGGATATTGAACAAATGAAGAGTTTGAAAAAAAGGGGGACAAAGGGGAACATGAAGAGAGGAATGTTGCTGACTGTATATAATATAAAAATATACAATGACACCCGAGGATCTAGCTGAAACTATTCGCATCGGAAGAACATCAACTAGTACTATTCTCCCGAGGGCCATTTTGAAGAAGAAAAAAAAAGGGCCTCCTCCTTCCTATTTTTCAAAAAGGCAAGACGCTATTAAACATGTTTTTTTTTTTTTTTGGCCTAAAACTATTTTTTCTTTGTTGTGTACACTCCTAATGCAACAATCTTACGATAAGGGACATACATATATTAATGTTTGCGAATCAACATTCTCTACAAACATTTTTCTTCACCTTATTGGCATTCTAATAAAGTTAAGCTAATTATTAATAACAAAGTAGTATTTTTCCACAAAAAACATTGATTAAACTCAAATGTTAATAATTGTTTATTATTGGTTTAGAGGCTGAAATGCTTTTTGAATACGAGAATATCGTCTCCATCGCTAGCCATCATTTTCCCGGATGACGTCATCATCACTCGAGAAGTAAGAAGGTAATTCCTCATATCATTGTTTTCCACCAGTCCCGTTGATAGAGGGAAAGATGCTACTCTTCTCTTCTTCATATCACCCTGACTCATCACCTGATCAATCACACACGTCTTGTACTCCTTATCTGATGTCACGACGTAGAGGTCGTCTGTCATAGGATCAACGCACACATTCAGGATGTCGTCATTGTGGGGGATTTCCCTTTGAGCACCCTCTCTGTCAATGATGAGCACTCTGCGATCTGCTGGCCATGGTTGAGCGATGATGTGACCTGACGACAGCATACCACACAAACTTATATTCTCTTTGCACGTGATGGTATTGATAATCTTACCATCAACTGGGTTGGTGACGTATATCTTAGACCGATCCGCCTCAGCAGCGATGATCATCCCATCCTGGTCAGCTGCAACATTCACACTTGTGATACATCCTCTCATGTTTCTTGGTATAGTTACGTCATTTATGAGCTTCCACTGTTTGTCATATACACTGATGCATCCTGTCAAACTGTCTCCTGTACTACCTACGTACACTTTACCACATACCACCTTGTCATCATTCAGCACTGCACATGACACAACCCATGATGTACCACTACCTGTTATCACTCTCTGTATATGTTTAGTGTTGATATCTAACATGTATGTATGTGTACTACCTGATAGCCTATCTGTGATGATCACTTTGCATTCATTTATGCACCCTACAATGAGCGGGTATATTATTGTATCTCTAACAATGATATCAATGAGCTTCCACTCCCCATCATACCCATCAATCCTCCCATCATACATCATCTCCCTCCTAGCACCCTTCACAAACCTCACACCTGATACAACACGACTGATTTCTTTCACCTCACCCTCATTTAGTGGCTTTTTAAGTTCATCACTCACTGATGTGTTCACACGATGCCCGTCTTTGACAATATTTTGATCGTCTAGGAGTACTGTGTCAAGTGTCTGGTTTGCATTCTCTGTAGTTTTTGTGTCATCTTGCCATGATTTCTCCAACTCGCCAATCTTTCTCTCGATCTCTTGAGCGATGTTCTGAATGTCAGCAAAGAGATTGTGATGTTTATTATTTATTGGTTCTTGTCTTTTCTCTGCATTTGTGTTGTTTTCATTATGTCTCTTCTCTCTCTCCTCATTGTTCTTTCGAATCTTATCCTGGATCTTTTGAATCTCTTCTTGGAGCTTTTGGTTTTTCCCATCAATCTCCTGGTCGATTTTAGCAGCATCCTCCTGTTCCCGGACTTTGTCTCTTGCAATCGCCTTTTCGATTACGGAATCAACCTCATCTTTGATACTTTGCAGATGTTCGTCGGCGGATTGTCTACACTGACTAATGTGCTTTCCATGGACTCGACATTGCTGTAACTTATCCATCGCCTTTTCCTTCAGAATGTTGAGCTTTGCTTTATTGTCTATGATTGCGTCCTCTATGTCCTGTCGAACGCAAGGCTTTTCATGATGATCTATCATAGCGCATGAAACACATAAAGCTACGCCATGTGTTTTGCAATACAAATCAATATGTTTATCGTGTTTCTCACAATACAGAATAGGCCCACCCTTTCTTGCTTTTCCGAAGCATTCCTTTTTGGAGGCGCAGTCATGGCAGAGCTTCTTCTTCTCCTTCACATAGAAAGTCAGATCTGTATTCGCCTCACATTCGTCTCCTTCACAGACGCCCTCTACAGAGCTGAATTCAGAAGCCATGCTGATCAGAGTGTTGACCTGTAGATTTAATTTAACCAGGAGAGCAGGAGAGAGAGAGAGAGAGAGAGAGAGAGAGGGAGAGAGGTGAATTAATAGAGAGCGTGGGGGGGGGGGCAGAAGAAGAATTATTGAAAGGGAAGATAAAAATGGTGTCTGAGAAATATAATAATCTTATATAGCCTTATATCGACCATCATCATCATCACCATCATCGTCGTCAACATCATCATTGAGAGAAAGACCAAGAAAGAAAAGAGTGAGATAGAGAGAGAGAGAGAGAGAGAGAGGGAAGAGGGGTATCTTCTTCATATCACTTTCCTTTGAAGCCTCAATAAAATAATAAAATATATATACTGCTTCATTCCGCTTCATGCACATTAAAAAGTGTTATAACTTGCTTAATTTTTCATTGTTCTGCCTTCAAAACTTACTCTCACAAACTTTTAAATATACCCCGTACCTCAGTATACAGTCATAGTCTACCAATATTCAGTCGTTTCTAAGCATATACAATTTTTTATCCTACTTCCGGGTTTAATATTCCACATTACTCATATTTCATCAAAGCAACACACAGTATATATCACCCAATATTCACATATAAGTTGCTTTCTAACCTTTCTGATGTAAATTCCCCGAGAAAGCTGACCACCTAGACACTTTTTCGATAATTAAAACGTTAATCGAAGAAGTAATGTGTGCTTCAGATGCAATCAAAATGGCGTCTGGTCCAACTTATGCTACTGCACCTTTTGGCATTCATTCATTGGTATGCACGAATACAATTTCAATAGCAACGTACATGCATGCATGCATACAATGCAGAAGTATAGCAAGCCAGAAGGAACAAATTATGACAATTGATAGGCACCGGTGCACTTCATGAATAAAATGATATGAATGTGAATAACAGCAGGCTTACATTGGGACCCTGGTTCATACACGTCTTATAATTTCTGATATATGAAATCCTTGCATACCATTTGCTGTGAACAATAATTGTAAATACTTATTGTAGCCCCTTGAGCATTTTGAAGTGCGACAGGGATTACTTTTTACGTTGTTGACAATGTATAATTAATAAAATTGCCCTTCTGATGTAAAGTTCACAATGTAAACAAATGTATTTCAATAGAGAAACAATAACATCCACCAGTATAGGACTTTCAAATGGGTTTAGTGCACATGCATCCATCATAAGTCCTTACTTTGTAAAAAGGGAATCACATTTCAATTGTATCTATTTCATGGAAAAGTATTGTAATTCTTACAAAAAGTACACAATGTACAATGAACAGTTACCTTTCTACTATGCAAAACAAAACATAAGAGACCAGATATAGGCGTGAGACTTGGTAGGTCTGGGTCGGTATCGTGGGTATCCATCTTGATCTACTAGTCTCGTCAATGGAAAGTATTACCCCCCCCCCCCCCCCCAGTTAAACGCGTATACCGGCGGCGCAATTTTTTTTTTACACGCTAGCCTGGCCATTTTTATGATAAATACCATGGAAGCGACTAATATTAGAGTCTAGCAGCCTACATCATGACATGCATAGCAATCATCAGATGCAGACCTAGCTGGCCCTTGTAAATGAGACGGCCATCGCAGCCATCGGGCGATGGAATTCAAAAGTTTAATTTAATTTAATTTAATTTCGGAACTTCACTTTAATATTGATCGAAGGAGACACGAACGAACGACGGATCAGCTAGCGAGCCTAGCGAGCAACCAAATCCACTAACTGCGTGCATGCCATAGAGATAAGTATTATATCTCTATGGTGCATGCCTATTACACTGTAAAAAATAATAGTCGAAATAACTCAATAAAATTGAGGAAAAGAATTGCCTTATTTTTATTAAGTAAATAATATTACCTACGGCATCTTAAGTAGAATTTACTTATTTTGCTGAATAAATTTTTACTCAGTTAAATCGAGTTACATTAACGTATTTAAGTATTGTAATCATTTTAGATAATTAAAAAAAAGCTATGATAGGATTACATATTGCACGATTTGGTACCCATCTAATCTAACAAGTAACATCCACTAATCATTCACTACTTCTATTTAAGATTTAACCGTATATATATATCTACCACCATCACAAACTATTACATACGCTTCAATTCGACACATATTGAAAGGCTCCAAATTTTATATATACTTGATCGTAGCATCTTAAAAGGAAAATTGGTTGACAATTTCCTGAAATATCAAGTTTTGATTTGTTTTGAACTGGGTAACAATTAAAAATTGTCTTGTCTTTGCTTAGCCATGTTAAATGAATTAGTAAATTTTTTAAAGTCCTTAAATTTTCATTCAACCACAAAAAAGAATTGTTTTATTTAAAAAAGAGTTTAATTTGGTCTTAATGAATATTCATAAATTATGTAAATATTTCTATTACGCACTGCATCGGTCCTTACTTTAAAAAGATAAGAATAATCAACATACATTGTTTGAGTAATACGTATAATTTCTGATTTTGAGTTAAAATTACTAAATTAATACAAGCTGAAATTACTTAAAGTTCTTATGTATTTGATTTTACTTAAATATTCCACGTATGTTCTACTAAATTGAAAGTTTGAGTTAGCAAGACTTAAATTTAGTGCGTAAGTGGCAAAACTAATGTTTTCAAGTAAATTCTACATGGAAAAAATACGTAAAAATTACCAATGAACAAATTCTTTTTTACAGTGTATGTAGGCTTTCCGCACTTTTACGAGTATTACGGCAAAACTGGCTAGGCTAGCGTGTAAACAAAATATTCGCATACCGGCGCGTACAGCAGGATTTGAACCATTTGAAAAAGTACCCTTTTTCTTAATAATGGCCCAAAACGTTTTTGAACCCCTTAATGCGGCACCGAATTTGACGTTTAATTAAATTATTAGAGAAAGAAGACGATTCGTTGTACCGTCCTCTTCCTTTCGTCTTTCTCTCCCTTTTTTTTTTTTTTGGCCGGCGTTTTTTCCCCTTCTATAAACGCGCCTGAAAAGAGCACCCCTTTATACGCGTTTTGTTGGTCACGCATGCTTACAGTCTTTGTATTTGACTGAGACCCCCGGGCTCACAGTCGACTCGATTTCACCCTTATTTAGCCCATGCACAAATTTAAACTTTGTCAGTAAGAAATAGTATGACTGGACATTACACAACACAAAAAATTACAACGATTTCCGTCCGTTTATTTTCATAAATCAAGGTATATGCCTGTGTATTTTACAAAAATTTAACAAAATAATGTAGGCCTACTAATATAAATTCATGCAGATAAGATGTATCTTCAAAGTTTGTGTAATGAGATGAATGAATTAATGGACTTTAGTACCTAGAGCTAGAAATAGTGTCATGCTCGTTAGGCAAGATCCTTGGGATCATCATGATAATAGAGTGGAAAATGTGTTTTTAACAGACCAACGCATCTTTGCATTTGATGCTTGTATAAATATATTGACTGCGAATAATCTCCTAACGTCGTGTGGCAGGACAGGGCAGTTATCTGTACAGTCGATTTCAAACACTAATTTGAATAAGTTTAGATGCAATATTTCAGAAATATTTTGAGACTTATGTTGGACATTTTTATAAAGGAAATGTAGGCTACTGGTTAGTGCTATTTGATGCATATTTTTCCTTAAATCCAAAGTCAATATAAGAGAGGCCTTTATTTTTGTTCAGTGTCCGGATACTCAATCAACTCTAACCCCATCATATCTCTAGACGTATCAGACCACAGCACGCTAGATAATTATATATGACACCCCCTCCTACAATGCGTCTGGTTACTCTTTAATACTGAGCATCCAGACACTCCTGTAAGCGGTAAATTATATCAAACATTAAATATAATGTATTAAAGAAAAATGTACTTCAATAAATACACTTCACTCCCCTGTTTACTACACATTTTTTTCTACCATTACCAGGGCACAAAAACTAGTCTCTATTATAGAATTCCTTCTTCACCTGGTCTCCTACAGCGGCTGCTATGACATGAAATGGCTAGATTTAACTGTTTTATTTTTATTTTTTTCAAACATCTTATAATTCTAAACGTAGTTATGACTAAATTTCCTACATGAAAAAAAATTCCATCTATGAGCATTTACTTGTCAAGGACATCGTTCACTTTTTCCTCTAGAAACGTAATCTTTTGACTTTTTTTTTAATCTAAAAAGGCCCAAATCTTATACAGTCAAACCTGCTTTAGAGACCACCTGTATAGAAATACCACCTGTCTACAAAGACCACATTTTTTGTTTACCTAGAAAATAGTTTCTCATTGAAACATGTACTAAAGGAACCTTTTCATTTAGGACCACTCGCCTATAAAGACCGCTTTCTTGTCTCGATCACTTGGGTGGTCTTTATAGACAGGTTTCACTGTATAAATAAACGTTTAAGCGTAATTTTCTACTCCCTATAGATTCGAGGAGCAATACATTAAAGAAATCAGACATAAAATGATAACTATAATATTTAATAATTCCAGTGAAAAATGCTAAGAAAATAAAAAGTAAAGCAACTTTATGCAAAATAAATATGAATCAAATCTGGGTCACAGCAACGATAAACCAAAATGTGGCAAACAATAAATAAAGGAATAAACCAGGACAGGTGTCCAATATTGCATGATAATGATAATAATAATACACAAAATTTATTGTTGTCGAAAGATTACCAACCGAAACTTATAATGAACACACGAATGATAAATCTGTTCTTTTCTCAATAAATCATGCATATAATAATACAAATAAGATCAAACATAAGTTCAAAACCCGGGGATACAAGGCTGAATACTCTCAATCTTAATCAATTAACTATTAGTGTTAAAATAAAACCCCGGCCCCCCCCCCCCCCACTCAGTGTTATTTAGGGTACGCATATGCTCGTACCCTCTTTTTGAAAGCACCCCCTATCTGAGGACTGCCAACATTTCCGAACCCCCCTTTCGCGGGCTTTTCGCGGGCTTTTCCTGCCTTGGAGACCCCCCTAAATCAGGAAAAATGCTCAATGTACCCCCCTCAATTCGGAATAATTTCTCAGGAGTCCAAAGAGATGAGAGAAAAAAAGAAAAACACCCCCTTTTTAAAGAAATCTCCGGGTGAAAAGTCAAATACACCCCTTTTTTTACAATTCTCGGGCCGGACTTTGTCGCACGAAAAGTACCCCTTTACCGGACATTTTGGCAACACGCATGCGGTCATTCCGACCTCTGAGTGGGGGGGGGGGGGGGGGGGCGGGAATAAAACATACATGGTATGGGTGCTAGGTTATATCAGTTCCATATTTCATACACTGCGTTAAACAAAATTGCTTTTGATGATTAACTTACTCTGTTCACATAATATTTATTTTATATGTATTGTAATTTGTAGGTTTATTTGCACATGTTTGTGTTGCTTAATTTGTAATTGTTTATCATTGTATTTTGTTTGTAATAGCGCTAAGAGACTTCGGTAGTAAGGCAAAAAAATATGCTTATTTAGAAGCCCCTGGAAGGTGAGCCCCCTGCCCCCTGGAATGTTAATTTGCCCCCCCCCCCCCACCCCCAATCCCAAACTGATTCCGGCGCGTCTGGGCCTACATATTATGACTTTTCCAAATTGTCCAATTTTATTCGAACGTTCACCTTTTTAAAAAACTTATTTTCTGCTTTCCTCTATTTAGGTGAAGTCAGGGAGATGACAGCAATCAGGACGAAACCAAGGTTGGATTTACATGTTTACCCCTATAATTTTACCACCTCGGAAATTGAACAAGTGACTTTGAGGAAGACTAAGTTTTGGTAGTTGATGATTGATTGATTGGGGTTAACGCGCGCTACGTACGTGTTTACACTGTGAGAGGTCAGTAACGTGTTACGTATTACGAGCACTGAGGTCAGTGATTACGAGTGGCAAGACGTCGCGTGAAACTTGCGTTAAAATTATGCATTTTTTTGCATGTTACGTACAGTTTTTGGAAACATTGCGTTTATCCGAAGATTTCAAAACTGTATTGTACGAAGTTTAGAAGCTTCATTGACGGAATGGCATCTGGAGAAATTGAAACGAACGGTATGAAAGTTCTTGAGAAAGTGGAAGGATTTGAAGAGCGACGGAATACGCTGTTGTTGGGTCCCCGGAAGTTTCCGGTCAGAGGCTCGAACGTACCTGCCGAGACCGTGGTGTTTTTTCCTGGTGATGTACAGGTACGTATTGTGTGCACGTGGCGTGGGCTGGCGCTGCACTGGCCATTAGCTTTTTTAGGAAATCAAAATCGACTCGAGTTGAGACTGAGAGCAAGGCATCGTTTCACAAAACCGTTATATTACTCATGGATATTTTCACCAACATCATGAACATTCCATTGAAACGCAGGTTAAATTTAATACACACGTTTAACTTTAAAATTGACAGTTTCATGAAACGCTTGCCATGCCCATCGCCCAGCCCCAGCAGGCATGGCCATAACAAAAAGCTGAAATTAGACTGATTTTGGCTTTCTGTACATTCTTGCTCTTAGACTTTATAGTCTTTACTTCAAGTTCAATCAATCATTGAGGGCAAGATGTACAGCTTTAATACTAGGCCTAGATTATGTCTGTTTTTGTTGCTATATTTGTTGTTATTGACTTTGTACATGCGACCGAAAACTGTCTCGCTAGGCCGATAACTGTCTCAGCTCCGAAACAGTGAAAACTGAAATGAATATTGTCATGGCAATTCATGATATTTTTTCTGTTTTTTTTTTGTTGTTTAAATAATAATATTTGCTTCATGATTTGAACAAGAAATGATAATAAAAGGAAGTAAAGAGTCCAAAAAATAGGATTTTGTCTTAAGTGGCCGAAAACCCCCCTCCTTTACTGGTAGAGTAAAGGAGGGGGTAATCGACCGTCGACAGTTTTCGACCAGTCCGTTGGATGCATGGTAAAATAATTTGTGATGATTCACCGTTAGGCCAAATAAAAAAAAAATATGTTTAGCGTCCTGTTTTTTCGAAAAATAGGAAGGAGGAGGCCCTTTTTTTTTTTTTTTTTTTTCTTCAAAATGGCCGCTCAAAATGGCAGCTCGTTACATTTTCCCTGACAGTCGGGCTATTTTTCAAGATGGCGGCCGACATTTTTTTTTTTTTTTTTTTTAAAGGCCCACTGCACTACTTGTAGCTACTTGCGCCCTCTATATAACAAACAATGCCTAATCGGTGACCATTGGTCCCCCATGATCCTCTTTTTCTTATGTTAACTGAGAGCTGAGTTGATGAGATAACCACCTGTCCAGTGACCTTGCAGGGTAGTCTAATCCCTCCTGTAAACTATGGCAGATAAGCTTTAAATCAGAAATAGATCTATTTTTGCAGTTTTTTTCATGTTTTTTTTCTTTAAAAAAAAAATTCAAAAAAAAAATTCAAAAAAAATAGGAGGTGGCCCCCAAAAAGGAAGCAGGCGGGGACGCTAAACATGTATATTTTTTTACCTGGCCTTATACAAACTTAATGCAATTCAAAGTAATAGCTGTAGTGATCACCACGCAAATACCTGGATGATTTGCACATTTTCATCTGATTAATGATAAATCTTGAAAAACTTGTATGGTTTGACTTTGATTGAATTCACAGAATTTTGAGAAGATCTTGAAGCACCACGAAGCTAATCAGAAATGGAAAGAATGGACATTTGAGAGCACCATCTGCACATTACAACAGAGATTTCCTAATGCCCAGATAGTGATGGTCGCACCTCTCCGTCGAGTGGACGAGACTTTCAGTTGCTATGACAACTTCATGGAGACGGACATCCTCGGGTCACCAGTGAGCTGTGATGGTCATCATGCTTGGGAACACTTGAGACTTTTACTTCAAAATGCTTGTAAAAGCATTGGAGAAGAACAGGCACCCAATTCCATGGTAAATAGCTTAAATAGTCTTAGAAACTTGCATGAAAATCTCATTACAATATGCACATACACTTTTGTGAATTATTAATGACATGCAATTGTACATGAAAAATATTTTGTGCTTGGCAAAAATGAAGTGCTCATGGGGGGGGGGGGGATGAATATAACTCACTCGCTATTTAATAGCAAAGCTTCTTTGACTTTAAAGTTTCTTTTTCCACTTTTTTTTCCATTTCAGGGAAAGAAATATATGAATCATCAAAAAGATCACATTATGCATTGTGTTTTAAACTTTGGTTTATTGTTGCCTTTTGCTCTGATGAATGCTGGGTCTGTTTTAGCGTTATTCAAGTGAAAGTTGAATAATTCAGTTTTTGAGTACTTTTCATGTTTTTCGTTTTTATTATCCCTTTTGATTTCTATAAAGGATGAAGCAGGTACAGCTGGAGACATTGTGACTGAGTCATCACTGACGTTGATCGGTTTCAGCAAAGGCTGTACAGTTCTCAATCAGCTTATGTATGAACTAGAAGATGCATGCTCTAACAAAGCCATACTTGCCTTTATCAGAAGAATCGAGGCCCTCTATTGGCTCGATGGAGGTCATGCAGGGACTATCCCAACATATGTTACAGATGACAACGTCTTAAGAGAGATCTCCAAACTTAAGGTAAGATAGTATTTTCAGAACTGTTAGCAAAGCAAGTACAAGGTACAATCTTGCTAAATAGCAATGAAAACAGACATGATAAAATTTTGTGTCTTGCCCTCATCGGAGTATTTTAAATGGAAAGAATGAACAGAAAGACGAAATGAGACGATATATGCGGAAGCTAAAAGAATAAAGTGTAAGATTAATGGGCCTTGATTGGCTTGCGGAAAAAAGATGTAAAGCCAGCGGTTTAAAGATAAAGACCAGATATGGTCATGCGATTGCATTGTGAAAGAAATGTTGCGGAATCGATCAGAAAAGGTTGATCATCTTAGCATAAGTATACTGCAAAGTTCTGGAATCATCAAAATGATAAGAAGTTTGGCCCAGCTTTGGTAAAGTTACAAGCACTGTACACAGAAAGATGTACATGGGACTACGCGACACGTGCGCGATATCTATCAGGTCCAAATAGATATAATAATTTACCAAATAAATCAATTAGTAGACGGTTTCTCGTCAAAATGTGTATCACGTATTAGTCAAAACATATTCTTTCACATGAGTGGTAATGAGAGCTTTCATTTCATTTTTTGAGAGGGGGGGCGTTTTCAAAACTGATCTTTACATTTAATGACAACAGGTTGTAGCAATGCTAGCTGGAATAATCCACAGCATTGGGTCAGTGAGCTGAAAATAGGCAGCTTCCAGTTCACTGACCATATTGTGTCGACAGAATGTTTTGATTTTGCAGTACCAATCATTTCCAATAGTGTTATGATATTTATAGATGTTGATTAAAATCAAGAGTATCATTTAACTTTATATTTGGTCTGATCGTATAGCTATCAACATATTCATCAGTTATTATTTACATACTTACATGTACATGTACATAATTAAACGTTCCTAAATATCAGTTATATTTTATACATGTATGTACAGTATGGGTAAATAACACATGGGACATTGTATATGTAGAACTGGTATTTTGGACTTTCTCAGGAGCTATTTGTTAAGATTTCTTCGCCAATATTCATGATAGTATTTGGGTTAGTCCTTATCTTTTTATTGCAAGACATACTGCCTATTAAAATGTCAATGTTAGTACGTGGAAGTTTGAAATTGAATATACTGTTATGTAGTGGTAGTACTAGGCTACACCCCTCTCAGTGATATCACTCAGTATGCCCCAGTACAGATAAGACCCACCATGTGATATACCAGACTCCCCCTTCCAGAACACTTGTGTAATAACTTAATCTCAGCCATCTAAACCCCAAATTGTATACATCTGACAAGAACCCCCAAACCTCCAAAACAAAAGACTTCCTGTCTCCCTCCTAATAATTAAAGCCCCCTTTTGTTAGATAAGACCCTTTCCCAGAACAGATTACATGTGTTTATTAGCTAGATGACTGTGAGAATGAACTTATGAATAGAATGAGTGGGTGGGTACCCCTCATGAAAGTTGGGAGGAGTTCAGACCATCAGCAAGCTAGCACCTATACTTTGGCTGCTCTAGATCTTGTAAATATATATTGAATCTGGACTAGGTGACGCATTGTTTTTAGAGTTAATAAATTATCACCTTATTACACTTCAAAGAAAGTCTTACATGTAGCACCTCTTTATTGATGTACCTCTCGATATTCAAATAACTACAAACACACCGGTCCCAAACACAACAATACCAGATGGAGTCATTATTGCTTAAAATGTATGCAGTAATACCAGTAAATGCGCATGTATACCACAATTCTCTACTCAGGACTAATTTGTTGAAATTCTTTTATTTCTGTTCAGGCTACCTTCTATGTTCATGTCACCCCCTACCAAGTGAAGGACGAAGGGCGTCCTCACATAGGCGAAGAGCACCTTGAGTTCATATCCAAGCTGATGCAGTATGGAGCGGACATCAAAAGCACTCTACACTTCAGGGATGAAAGCAGATCGTTGAAGAAGCACTTTGAGGTCATCAAACTATTCTGAGGGCAATCTGAGGACTTCGATTTCAGGCCCTATGCTGTACCGGTAAGTACATGTACATGTACCAATCATGTGACCCAATTTAAACTACCTTTTTAAAACTTGATAATGCACATTCTTTTATCATATTCTGTAACATTAATGTGACTGTATTTCTAGACATTATCTTCAGAAGTGTTGATTGTTATTTTAACTTTTTGTTCTCTTAACGCAGTGATGACATTTGCTTGTGGCTTAATTTCATCAAAGCTTTTGTTTTAGGATTACAACTAGAGTTTAAATGTTAAGTTTGGTATTAAGGTTATGTTCAGGCATTACGTAGGGATAGTCAAGATTAAATTTGGTTCGTTTAGGGATGACCATAAAGGAATTGAAGCCAGAGCATGTGTTGTATGTATGTCATGATTGTGATGGAAAACTGCTGAGTGAGATAAATAAATCCTTACTTGATGATAGGCTTGAGTTGGTACGGTCGATCACACCGGGACCCGACCGTTGCCGTCGGGTCCCGGTTTCGTTTTTTGAGAACCGACGCTCCGAAAAAAATAATGAAATATGTAAGAAATTGCAGTTTTGCACACCACTAAAATCAATCCACCTTAAAACTTAAGTATTTAATTGTTACCAATCATATTCTAGCTCATCCTGAATCAATCCGAACTGCTGATATAAATATGGGTTGCAAAGCAGTTCGCCCCATGGGGTTGTTGTTGCCAGCTGCTAGCTACATGTAGCTACTGTACTGGGCGGGTCTCTCGGCAGGATTAATAAATCAGGTTGAAAGAAAAATTAATGTTTGAATAATAAAACGGCTTTCTAAAAAGTACTTCTTTAACATACCGATCGAATAATTTTTAAAAGACAAAATAGATATTTTTTCTTTGATTTTGAACACCGCATGCTTCTTTTAAAAGCTGAAAATTACTTGGTAATCACAAGAAGTTTCGATACGGATACTCTTGCAAGGCAAGTTCAGACTAGTCTCGGAAAAATGTGCAGTGCTCCTTGTTAGCTGTAATGCGTGCCAGAACGAACCCAAACAAAGACGTGATCGTAACATGAAAAAAATCATTAAAAACTACGAGAGCACAATTGGAAAGACAACTACTCAAAATTATCGTAAGCAGATACATAACTTGGAGGAAGAATACAATAGTTGTCCAAGAAAAGCCACATAAATGGTGATATTTAAGGAGTTACTATAGGTACAATCATTATCGGAAGGGCCTGCTGCGATGTCCGAATTACACATGTTTAAATTGAACACGAGGCTAGAAACCAAATCCCACCCTCTACGGTAAAAAGCAGTATAACAAAGGATTCGAGTATTTGCAGCAGGCCGGCCCCTTGCGATAAATATGTACCCAAGTTTCTCCTCGATTATCACAATTTCTGTGGCATTTCTTGGGCGATTATTGAATTCTTTGTTCAAGTTATGTATCTGATTATGGTAATTTTGAGCAGTAGTTATCTTTCCAATTGTGCTCTCGTAGTTTTTAATGATTTTTTTCTCGTTACGATCACGTCCTTGTTTGGGTTCGTTCTGGCACGCATTACAGCTAACGTTGAGCACTGCGCATTTTTCCGAGACTAGACTAGTCTGAACTTGCCTTTGCAACAGCTATCCGTATCGAAACTTCTTGTGATTACCAAGTAATTTTCAGCTTTTAAAAAAAAGCATGCGATGTTTAAAAAAAGAGATAAATATTTATTCTGTCTTTAAAATATTATATGATCGGTATATTGTACAGAATTTTTTTTTAGAAAGCCGTTTTATTATTCTAACATTCATATTTTTTGACCAGATTTATTCAACCTGCATGAATCAAAATGGCGGCTCGAATGTTGTCTTACTATTTCTGCCCCAGTTTTTTTACTTTTAGAGGCACGATAATGGCACTAAACATCGCCAATCATGGATGAAAATAATGTCAAATGGAAGAATATACCGATCTGAGCCGAGGTATGCATGTGTTGATTTATTTGATTGATAAAAAAGGTCACTTTTAAGGGACATACTGATGATATGCGCTTTTTATAGAATTAAGTGACAAATCCTGCGAGCTGATTTCGGGACACCGGGTCCCGATCGGTACAAGGCCGTCGGGACCCGGTTTATGAAAATCCCGACATGACTCAGGCCTACTTGATGATACATCAAAATGAACTTTGAAAGTGCATTGTGAAGTCAACCACAAACACTAAATGAGCGTGATATTAAATAAACTGGCAAGTGAAAGTTTGGAGAAAATATGATAAAAATCTCACCCGTTCTTCAATCTTCTGTTTCCAGAGTCTTGCCAGAAGACAAGTTGCAAACATCATTGAGCGAGCTATCGAGATAGGCATACTGAGAATTGAAAAGGGATATACAAATTAGATAGTCAAAGTACATGTATTACTATTCCAAGAATTCAATCACGTTTTTTTTCCTTCAATCTTATATTCTCAGATTCTTGCTGAAAGACATATTGCAGACATCTTAGAGAGAGCTATCAAGACGGGCATTCAGTGCAGCCAGGGACCAGTCAGACCCATCAAAGATCATGCAGTGCATCCAGGGACCGGTCAGACCCATCAAAGATCATTCAGTGCAGCCAGGGACCGGTCAGACCCATCAAAGATCATGCAGTGCATCCAGGGACCGGTCAGACCCATCAAAGATCATTCAGTGCAGCCAGGGACCGGTCAGACCCATCAAAGATCATGCAGAGCAGCCAGGGACCGGTCAGACCCAACAAAGATCATCCAGTGCAGCCAGGGACCGGTCAGACCCAACAAAGATCATTCAGAGCAGCCAGGGACCGGTCAGACCCAACAAAGATCATTCAGTGCAGCCAGGGACCGGTCAGACCCAACAAAGATCATCCAGTGCAGCCAGGGACCGGTCAGACCCAACAAAGATCATTCAGTGCAGCCAGGGACCGGTCAGACCCAACAAAGATCATTCAGTGCAACCAGGGACCGGTCACACCCATGAGCAGTTACAGAGTCCATTCTTAATCTAAGGCTTGAGGTTTGCGTACATTTAACGTTTTGTATACTCATTGATTTTGATATACATGTACGTTATTCAGACGGCCATAAAAAGTAAATCATTCAATTAATAGTGGAATTGGAGAAGTAATAGCCGAGTTTGATGTTGATTTAGGTTTAAATCATTATAGTTTTGTACTTCTAAAGTATTTTTTATCATTGCACAGTAAATATTCTGTATTTAACAACTCAGAAAACTTCTTCTCACAAAGTATCAAGATCATCAAACTTGCGTTATTGCCAAAAGCACTTCTTACATACATGTACATTATATTCATATGCTAAATTAGTTATTATTTATTCCATGTATCTTTCATGGAAAGTTATCATTGTAAAGGAAACTAAATTTGCCAGAAAACTTCTTAAAGGTATGGTATTTTCCAGACTTCATGGTTTAAGGTTTACAATTTATTTTGGTTTTAGATAATGTTCCAAAATAGGGTAATGGTTATGTACAACTGTACGTGTAGGTGTTGCCTTTGGTCCAGGGTTCATGTAAAGAAATTTGTGGCGTCCTCCACATGATGCGCGAATCTGATAAAATTCACAAACACTAATCCACATCAATGCCATGTTCAGGTTCGTCACCTTAAGACTAGTCATCTCCAATTAACAAACAAATTCAGGCCTGTTGTAGCTGTACAATATCTTTGAACAAACTGTTCCTGAGACTGCTGTAACTTAGCGACTTCACTATAGTAGTTTCACTTGAATACTAAAGCCTGCTTAATACAATCATGACAAATCCTAGTTAACCTCCATCTAACAGGCAGTCTTCAGCCCTTGTACGCCAGGTAATTAAGGAGCTGTGAGAGTCGAAGACCATGTAGATCTTTATCTTGGCCTCCTCTTTGATCGAACGTATCACTCTCTTCTCTTTGTCTTCCACACTGTAAGAGTCCTAGACCATGACAAAATGTCTATTTCTTGCCCCTAGTCAAACCTACCTGTTATGTCTTCTTTCTCATTTTGAATAATGATGAATTGAAGTATTAATATTTGTTCTTCTTCATGTTGGAATAGTTACCTGGAAAAGTTGCAGGACTTTTACCATTTTGTGATGATCGTCTATTCATCTTTTAGTTCATACGTGGAAGCATCTTGTTTGGGCGTCAACCGGTCATGTCCGAGGACGCTCATGATTGCCCATTTCTGCTTGTGGACATGCTTAAACATTTCGTGCACAGAATTCCAGCGTGTCTTCACCGACTGGATGAGCTTGTGCTTGGTAAGTTATGTTGCTCCTGCTTAGCACTCAATGACTTGCTGACAATTACGGAGTGCCTAAAGTGGCCAACAAGGCTCGAAGTGGCCGCCATACAGGTCTCTGGGGCTTCAAAGTCCAAATCTTTTTTAGTTCCGGGAGAACATACAGTCACCTTACTACGAGGTGACAATTATTAATTGCCAAAATAACAGCATCAACAAATACAATTTTACCAAAGTGGTTGAGATGCAGTCAGCCATATTCACGTAAATCCTCTAATCTATCAAACAAATTACACTGTATGATATAATTTACAGTTCTCTCCAACAAGCACGCTAAATTGTTCAGTTTGATATTGTAATAAATGCTGTTTGCATAAAGGTCCTCCGAGTCCCATCTGGGCAAAATAGCATTACAAATGATTAACGCTGATCGATATAGTTCCCACACTGTATTATAAGGTAATCAATAATGTTCGACATCAGCATCCCACACATTCCTGTTCAGATTGTTAGTTCCTACATGTCAAAAAACAACATCAACGCCAAAATATGCTCGTGTAATGGTTTCTTTACTCATGTACAAATTTTGTGATTGCTGAAGGAGATTTGGGAGCTGGTCCTCCCCCTGTCAACCTCCTTCCTGAACTCCACATGCTCCCCTCATTCTTCGCCACAAGCTTCATACGTTTCCATTGCTCCTTGAGCTCTTTTAATTCCCTCCTATGTCTGTCCATAACGAGCTTGGAACATCAGGTGGATGCGGCTCCACTCGTTGTTCTTTGCCACATTGGCCTCATAGTCGTTCTTCTTATTCTCGATTACCTCTACACTTTCTGCTAATAATTCCAGAAGATGGTGTTTCTCGATCGCATCCCATTTCGCCTTTCTTTGCTTCCTACTAGACTCTGCCATTGTGAGCTACCTGTAGGCGGTAGACTTAGTTCTAATTTTCTAGTGCAATGCAAGCTAGTGCAAAAATCTCTTTTTTAATATTTATTTACCTCGTTCACGGCCTCTGCAACTGCACGTGTGACCTCAGCTCCACTTCGGCGCTCCTGCCCAGGGTTTATTTCAGCCTGCAAGCATACCTTTTTAACGTTTGCTACCGATGAGCCCCTGATTACACCTTTCTCTATCCTCAATTTGTTGCTGATATCCTTGTAGCTCAGCCCTTCACTGAACCACCTCTGAATATCTTGCAGATGTAGTTCAAGTGCCATTATGGTCAACTATAACAAGCTAGCTAGCTGCGACCAATAATATATCTTCGACTAAAAAATATCTATCATATCTACGTACTGTACGTATGTGCATGTAAAAGTATACCTTCTTCGCGAGAAAATACGTGTATGTACGTACGCGCCGTTTCTTATAACGTAGAGGGCGCTCTTTAATATTCGTGAAATGAAAACGAAATTAGAAATCAGAGAGCCGAGACCGCGTTTGCGATCTGTGATTTTGTTTCTGGTGGTAAAAAACACAAATTATAAATCAGAAAGAGTTTTTTTCTGATTTCTTATTTGTTTTTTTTAACACCAGAAACGAAACCGCAACACGTTTTTTGATTCGTGATTTTAATTTTTTGTTTTTAATTAAGAAATGACAAAGGAATTTTGGACTTTTCTGTGTCGTGACAGAATCAGAAACAATTTTAAACAAAAATATTGCTTCAGAATAGCTTCATACTAACCTTAAAAAGTCTACCGAGATTTAAGCATGACACGTCTACATGTTGGACGGTCAACCGTGTGTTTTCGGAATAGAAAACGCTGGAGAAAGCCATGATGATTCACCTTGGTCTAACAAAGTCAGGGGGCAAGAGGATTGTCGCGAAGATCAGTTTGTACAACGTGCGCATAAAATTAAAAAACCACATGCTGGCATGCCGACGTAGAGGGCGCTCTTTAATATTCGTGAGATGAAAACAAAATCAGAAATCAGAGAGCCGAGATCGCAATGCGATTTGTGATTCTTGAACAAGAAACAAAATCACGAAGCAAAAAACGTGTTGCGATTTCCTTTTCTGTGGTGCGAATCAGAATTCAGAATTCAGAAATCAGAAAGAGTTTTTCTAGTTTTAGTTTTCTGATTTCTGATTCGTGTTTTTCACCACCAGAAACGAAATAGCAACACGTTTTTTGCTTCGTGATTTTAATTTTTTGTTTTTAAATAAGAAATGACAAAGGAATTTTGGACTTTTCTGTGTCGTGACAGAATAAAAAAAATTCGCTTGCAGATTTCCATTTGGATCAAGAACACAAACAAACAAATTTTAAGTCAAGTTTCATCAGTGAAATCCTCATCCTCTGAAATCTCCGCCCCAGAAATCTCTGCATCCTCCCAAGTCATTCTTGTAATCCGAGTAGGTGCTTTCATGTATCTCTGCATTTTCAGACTGCCTGGGAAAAAAAAAATCCATGTTTGTGCCGTAATTCTGATATACGTCAGAAACGTTCTGCACATGAGGAATATACTGCGCAATTGATGCAGCCGCTTTATCGTGCTGGCCCTCAATGATCATGAGCTTGATTGAGATAAGGTGTCTCGAGCCTTTTTGTTGCGTGGACACCTCCTTGCCCATGTTGATGACACATTTGGATAGTGTCAGGTGTTGTTTGCGCATAGTATTCAGAAACTGCCTCATTTCTTGCACCAGGACATGCTGCTCCTCCCTACATCTAGCTTCCTTGTTCAGGAGGTCCACAGCGTTACATTGAAGGGGACCTAGGTCAGATCCCTGCAAGTGGGTCAAACATAAAGGAATATTAATGTGTTTGACAGTTTTGCTAAAAACAGTGTTAGACTTTGCAGTTTTATCGCTCCGCTCCCCCGTAGAGGTAGCGGACTGAGCCGCTGGCTTACCCCCGCCCATGGCGGCCTGGGAAGCGGTTGCTGATGCGGTGGCACCACCTGTAGTGTTTTTACCACCGGGCAATTTTGACGTTGATTTTTCCATGAAAAAAGCCTTTCTATCCACTGATGGAGTGTTTGATAGAAGCTACAAGGGATAATTTGTCGGAACTATCGTTAAAAAACGCTACTACAAAGACGAGTCCAAAGATGTTTAAGGATAAAAAATACAGAAAACGGGACTCAGTGAGAGGCCATTTGCAAGCTGTAACCTAATTTGACGCATGCGCAGTAACGGCTCTCTCATACACGTAATCTCATACGATATTACGTAGTAAAATGTTAAAATGAATAGCAGAAGAATATCGTACACTGACAACAATATACATGCCAATGATGGAATGGAGAGATAAAATACTGGTAATGCAGAGCTGCCAACTAGTACGGATTTCCCGTAATTGGTACGGAAATCAACGACCATTACGGCAGTACGGAATGTCTAAAAATTATGGATTTTTTTTTTTTTTTTTTTTTTTTTTTTTTTGCGCATAGGGATCTATCGTAGCAAGTGCTGTACAGTATGGTGGCCATCCAGCACTCGCTGCATGAGAAAGATGGAAAATTATCAAGTATTCTCTTAATAGAAGCCAATTTTTCATTGAAAACTTATGTGTTGTGATGAACTGAAAATCAATATTTAGCAACTTTGTGGGAGTAAAATCACAACAAATTTCAGATAATCATGCGCGCATGCGTCCGCTTGCCATTCTTTTAAGATTCATGGCGCCGCATAGGAAATTACTGATTTATTCCCCAAATTACTGATTTTGAGCCTTATGGTTACTGATTTTCTGTTCTGGAGGTTGGCAGCTCTGGTAATGGTTAGGAATACGACCTTCTCGATTTATCTTGTTAAACACTGATGGTAAACTTCATTTAGCTGGTACTGTACATGTATGCGCTTTGACATTAATCTGTTACTTTCTATTATTAAAGAAAGGTACTGTCACAAATAAACATCCTGGAAGCTAAAAAAATTACTACACCATTGGATATCAATATGCCTAGCATGATCTGGTACATCTGAAGATTTAGTCTTTCATGGAAGAATTCATCGTCCCATAACTTTGAACTGTTGATCATATTCAATAATGAATGTCCGTCAGAAGTTCCTCCTTTTGTTTTGTTTGCCTCCTATGATTGGCTAATCAATATCTTGCCTCTTCCATTTGCCACCGAGTCTTAACGCCACGAGTCTTCTCCATCTTACTGATGGTAGATTCTTGCCTGAGAAATGTGAAAAGAAAAGCCCAAGAAATGCACTGCTATGATTACTAACCTGAATATTTCTTTCTACAGGCTACTCATACACTGTGTGTTTCAAGCTTTCCTGTGGATATCTTGTAGAAGTTGCTCCTTTTGTTTTGTTTGCCTCCTATGATTGGCTAATCGATATCTTGCCTCTTCCATTTGCCACGAGTCTTCTCCATCTTAATGATGGTAGATTCTTGCCTGAGAAATGTGAAAAGAAAAGCCCAAGAAATGCACTGCTATGATTACTAACCTGAATATTTCTTTCGACAGGCTACAGAAAAACTGTAGTCGCAAGCTTTCCTGTGGATATCTTGTAGCAGTTCCTTTTTTTGTTTAGTTTGCCTCCTGTGATTGGCCAATCGATACCTTGTCTCTTCCATCTGCCACCGAGTCTTAATGCTGTGAGTCTTCTCCATCTTAATGATGGTAGATTCTTGCCTGAGTAATGCGAAAAGAAAAGCCCAAGAATTAAATCCAGGAAAGGGTAAAACATTACAAAAGGATTGTCCTTTTCAGAAACTAAGGAAGCCTCTACAATGGCTGGGTTAATCAAATATGAGAACCTTCCTTTCAGCCTACTGTCACTGGGGCGCGCACAGAACAAATTTGCCTAACTAATGTCAATGGCAATAATACATACATGTTATTGTTAATACATTTGAACAGTTTCTATTTTAATCTTCTTCTTCGCGGAGGGCCTCATCAAAGTAATGAATCAATTTTCTATCTTCGCGCAGCCTCTTCCTTCCCTTCGTGACGATATAGGTTGTTGTATGCACTTCTACTCATGAGATCTGGACAAACCCTCTATTCGGCCTTCGTACTTTGACCGTTACTTCTAGGGGATCTAATGTATCGTTCTCTATCGTCAGAGATGGTTTCTTTTCTTTTACACACAGGGCCTTCCTCCAGCTCTACCTCGTCCTCCGTTCACTTGGAATTTAGGGTTGAACCTTGCTTTCTTATAGCCTCAGAATTCTCCATCGAGAACATTGGCTCGATACACATTTATGATGTTGGAAGGCAAATTTGTGTCAATCTGCCTCGATAACTCTTTCTCCTACAAGGACGAGAGAATCCTTGATGGCTGCCAAGACGAGAGTGGGAAACTCTTTGTGTGAGCCCCTTGTTATCTATCCCACACTCGCCTGCGAAATTAACATTTAATGCTGCCGTTAGGTTGAATCTAGCTTTTTTTAATCCACGATATCCTCCATCGAGGACGTTCGCCCGGTAAACATTTATGAGATAGGCAGGAAAATTTGTGTTAATCTGCCTGCCAATATCATAAATGAGTTTCTTCAGGGATCTGGAAAGAGAAAATACTACTGCTGTGTGAGATTTGACTGCTCACAATCTTTCACGTCCTGGTTACGGGAAGAAAATTGGCCATTGGGTTGCATTCATTCAATAAAAATCTCCCAGGTTTCTTATGAAATCTTTGATTATTAAATTTGACTGTTGGCAGCTCTGAAAGGCAAGGCAAGGGTGAGAAATTCTTGTGTAAGTCCTTTGTTGTCAATCCCACACTCGCCTGAGAAATTGACATTTAAAGCAGCCATAGGGTTGAATCTAGCTTTTTGAAATCCCCGATAACCTCCATCGAGGACGTTCGCCCGGTAAACATTTATAAGTTTGGTAGGCAAATCTGTGTTAATCTGCCTGCCAATATCATAAATGAGTTTCTTCAAGGATCTGGAAAGGGAACAAGATACCGCTGTATTCTTGACTGCTGCCAAGGCAAGGGTGAGAAACTCTCGTGTGAGGCCCTTATTGTTGATCCCACACTCGCCAGTAAAACTCACATTCAATTGTGATTTTGGATTAAATCGTGCTTTGCGAAAACCACGCAATCCTCCCATCAAGGACATTGGCTCGATACACATTTATGATATTCATAGGCAGTCCTGTTTGAAGGGTTGCTGGGTGCAGAATTTGCAAGCTCTCTGCAAGCTCGTCCACGTCCTGGTATCCTGTCTGTATTCTGGAACAATCTGAACCTACCATTCTGAAGCTTTGCATAGTTGGCTATGCTGGTCACAGTTGGAGACGGAAGGAGGGTCACCTGCCTCGTGTATGTAGTAGGCCTCCTTCCCGGCCGTTCCTGCCTTCCCCGTTCCTGCCTCCGCCTACCACGTCCTGGTGTCCTGTTCTGGAACAAATTGAACCTACCAATCTGAAGCCCTGCATAGCTTGCTATGCTTGCCACAGATGATGACAGAAGGAGGGTCACCTGCCTCGTGTACGTAGTAGGCCTCCTTCCCGGCCGTTCCTGTCTTCCCCGTACCTGCCTCCGCCTACCACGCCCTGGTGTCCTGTTCTGGAACAAATTGAACCTACCAATCTGAAGCTTTGCATAGTTCGCTATGCTGGTCACAGATGTTAGGAAGGAGGGTCACCTGCCTCGGGTACGTAGTAGGCCTCCTTCCCGGCCGTTCCTGCCTTCCTCGTTCCTGCCTCCTCCTACCACGTCCTGGTGTCCTGTTCTGGAACAAATTGAACCTACCAATCTGAAGCTTTGCATAGTTGGCTATGCTGGTCACAGATGGAGACGGAAGGAGGGTCACCTGCCTCGTGTATGTAGTAGGCCTCCTTCCCGGCCGTTCCTGCCTTCCCCGTTCCTGTCTCCGCCGACTAAGTCCACGTCCTGGTATCCTGTTCTAGAACAAATTGAACCTATAAGAGTAAACTGCATAAGTTATTACTATCAGATCTCCTTTGGAAATATACTCTATTGATGACTACTAATGATGATGACATCAGAATTTATAAACATCGCTGGTATTTGGTCCTTGAAAAACACCTTGTTTTTCTCCCGCCTTGCCACACATGGCGCAGTCCTGTTCGTAAGATTGCTGGGCGCAGAAATTGCAAGCTCTTTGAGCAACGCTATAGTTGGGTATGTGTTTACCCGTATCATGTGTACATTCAAAGTCAAAGAATACATACTTGGTATTCTTGGTCGCTTATCCTTCAGAAGATCATTGGCACCTTCTTCTACCCCCTCTTGTTCATCATTTTGGTCTCTCAGCGTAAATGGATCTTCTTGTAGTTTGTGGCATTTATGCCCAGGGTCGACAAAACATCTGCATATTTTGCACAGCCTTTGGCTGCAGATGTGCTCTTTGTCTCGCTTTTTTAATTGCCCCTTGCTGCAGAGTGTTTGGCATATTTCACATTAGAAAAAACACTCACATACCTTGTTTGCCCGATGTTTCTTGAAGTTACGATTGCATTCTGTGCATCGTTTGTACTCGTCGTTCTCGGTAGAGGGGGGGGGGGGGCAGTTACTGTCATGGCACATCTTGCAGGCATTGAAGCAGGTACGTTGGTCCTTTGCGCTGTAGCCCTTGAAACACTTTTCACAGAAATAGGACTTCTCAAAAAACCATGCATGCTTGTGATGTCCACATTGTGCACATACAGGTAGATGGTGTTATCTCTATCTTCTGGGCCTGCATAGATGATGAAATCTATATGTTCCCTGGAGACGAACACAACACGATACTTTGCCATGCACTCGGTACTCTCAATTTGTTTAATCTCAGCAATGCCGCATTTAGTGTTGACTGGAATCCCTGCTTTCCTGTACATGTCCACCGCATACTCTCGCTGCCCCTTGTATCCTTGCCTAATTGTATTCCAGTTAAGATGCTTTTCTATCCCCCATATTTTGTCCAAACAACCCTTTGTATCTTGCGACAGTTTGGTCCACCAGTGGAAACCTCTCATGTTTGAACTTGTTGTGAACAATGGCTTCAATTGACCGCCTGTATGCACCCTGTACATGTCCACCGCATACTCTCGCTGCTCTTTGTATCCTTGCCTAATTGTATCCCAGTTGAGATGATTTTCTATCCGACAGATGCCTGTCACGATTGCTCTTGGGCAGCACATATTGTCATTGTTTCGCTTTTCTATCCGACATTTGCTGTCAGGGGTAATGGGATGATATTGTATCTCCTTCATACATCCGGAGGCGAAATAACTATAGGCCTTCTGATCCTTATAGTCAGCCATCAATCTTTTCCGGAGTGTAATATCATCAATATTCTGAAGATATTGGCCAATCTCAAATGCCATGGTTGGCCACTTGATTATCAACACTGATTCACCCTTCTAGTCTTGTAATTCTTCAGGATCAGGCAAATTTCCTCCCGAAGTCTTTAGGAGGTCTGCATAGTGTTCTTTCTTTTGGAGGTCGCAGCTGCTGCTGAGGTGCCTGGCGCCGAAAGCTCCGGCATCTTTCTTGCAGCAAACACAAGCCCTATGAGCTCTTTCTTCCGTCCACTCACTTTTAGGTTTTTCCGGAGAAAGTCTTTCAGTGCCACCACCATCCACAACTTGTCGGTTAAAAAACGACTCCGTCCTCTTCTTCCATTATTCGATACACTATGGTCAAAAAGACTCAAAACACTATTAATAAAAACGACAAATGGAGATCCAAAACTATGAGACACACGATGACAATCCAAAGGTAAATAATGCTATATCGCATGTACGTGTACACACATCATGCATCATGCATGCACAGTACTAGCGATGAGCGTCAATTCACTGATTTTTTGCGTAAATGACCCGCGACCTGTGACGTCACGCGAGCCCTTAGGCAGCACATATTGTCATTGTTTCGCATTTGAATAAATCTCTTTTTGTTGAGCAGACGCTCTTGGATTGCCAAGACCCTCTTCTTCGACCCCTGACGCCCTTCTGGCATTGCAATGTGTATTACGTTGAAGTTGACGTTTTTATCCAGGCCAATATTTATATGGGATTGAAGCGTGGCCTCCAACTTTGAAACAAATACTTTGTGATTCATCCGATCCCAACGGATAAAGGGGAGCTAGGCTAACCGGTCTATCCAACTCTACCAATGAAGTAGCTCTGATCTATGGATCATAAGCTACAATTAAGTACATCTTATCACTACAAAAGGACAAAGAACCGCAAAGATCAATCACAAGTGGGCATTTCTGTGATTTCCCTTGCGGGCAGCTCTCTTGTCTTGTCCCCCCCCCCCAACACTTCCAACAACAACCAAGAAAATAAATGAAAATTTTCTCTAAAGGAAATATTTCAGCTGAACTCTGCAATAGAGGATATTAAATCTGTGGAAATAGGACCTTTTCTTAATCAACAACCAATAAGAGATGTGTGTATGAGATACAAACATAAGTAGGGGTATTCGAATTGGGATTGTTCATTTATGAAGTATTTTCTGATTGAGGAAAACTGTAATACTATTGGTCCCTTTTTCTTTCTTTTTTTTAACCACTTTTAATCTTCAGACATTGGATTTTTTAAATAAAATTTACATACTTGTAGGGTAATATTTGTATGAATTTGTATAAATAAAAACTATTGAACTTACCCAAGTTGAATGAGTCCGTTGTAGGTATTCCTGATCCTTCTTCCACACTCTCTATTTGAACATGTTGACATCTGGTTGTTGCCTTGAATGTGTTCCATATGACGTACGAAAAAGTCATACTCTGATCCGAAAGCGTTCACATGTTGAGTGTCGTGTACTTGCACTTTTATTCTGCATATTTTGAATAGCCATTGCACCTTTCCCTCATTCCATTGGCCATCAGAACAAAGATCTAGTACTTTGACTATTTCACGACATGTTTTGCTGCCTTGTTGAAGGTTCTCTCGCAACTTCTGGTATTGCTGGACAAGCCTGGTCAGAATTACCAGAAAGTTGTCAATTGTACAAGTATTGCCAAGTTTGATAGTTTTCCCTTTGTATGTTGCATTTCCTCCCCAACGAGGGAGGGAGCTCTCTTTCTTTTGCTCGTTAGTGGCTGGGTTTGATGTCTTTACGTCAGGTGTGCTACGCATTGAATCTTGGCCTTGTGGGGATGGGAGGAAGGTTTCTTTCCTTTTCATTTTTTTCCTCCAATGTTCTTCTGGATTGGTGGTGTCCTCTTCGTCTCCCTTTCTTTTTCTTTTGTGGCTTGTTTTCTTTGGTGTTTTGCTCTTTCTTTTCCTGGGATGTCCTATCTTTTCACATGAGATTTCTTCATCTTCAGCCTGTGAATGCTCCCTTGTAGCCCTTTTTTTCTTGTCGTTTTTCTTTCCTGTGACTTGGTCATTTTTCTTTGATGCTCTTGGTCTTGGCATACCATTAGTCGGAGCTCCAAAGTACCTTCCCTTACTAGCCGTCTTTTTTTTTTTTCTTTCGCATTTGCTTTGTTGGCCGAAGTTCCACTTCTCTAACTCTGCCAATAACATTGGTGTAGGCTTTTCTTATGAATTCGATTTTTGGCGTAAATGACCCGCGACCTGTGACGTCACGCGAGCCCTTAGGCAGCACATATTGTCATTGTTTCGCATTTGAATAACTCTCTTTTTGTTGAGCAGACGCTCTTGGATTGCCAAGACCCTCTTCTTCGACCCCTGACGCCCTTCTGGCATTGCAATGTGTATTACGTTGAAGTTTACGTTTTTATCCAGGCCAATATTTATATGGGATTGAAGCGTGGCCTCCAACTTTGAAACAAATACTTTGTGATTCATCCGATCCCAACGGATAAAGGGGAGCTAGGCTAACCGGTCTATCCAACTCTACCAATGAAGTAGCTCTGATCTATGGATCATAAGCTACAATTAAGTACATCTTATCACTACAAAAGGACAAAGAACCGCACTTACCGATAGGTTTACTCAGAGTGTTACTCAAGCAAATGTAACGGTCAGTTCAGCAGTTCTTCATCTGTTGGAGACAAGACTAACAAAATCCCTATCCCTAACACCTACCATCATTTCATGAATGATGTTTTTTTAACATCTCATTGACTCGAGGCATCATACCAAGCATTGGCCCTATTCTCTCTACAGGTTGAAAAGCTCATTTTTTTGCACATGCCTTTGACTTACTTTACTCACACGGTGTGTATACTGGTATATTACAAAAGGGCATATTATTATTATTATTTAATAGGCCAATCATAAAAGCACAATACAAATACATTTTGACAGATCATGCAATACATAAACAATACAAGAGGAAAAGGGAGGGAGCAACGTGTGGGCCAGGGCTCACAAAAGTGAAATTCAACACTATTACCCGGATGCATGTGAGCCCTCACATGTTGCTCCAAAATCAACTTATATATAAACATAACATTGACTTACATACAATATTGCACATTGTTTGTGTGGGAAGAGGGGCATCTTTGGAGGGGAGTGTCTCTGCCACACGTTTGGTATATTACAAAAGGGCATAATTATGTTTGCAAGGTTATCAGAAACTTGCAGGTAAAATTTAATTTTTTACCTCATTTGACTTTTGAACTACTTATATGACCTTTGAGCCTGTCAAAATACGGGGGACCCCATGAATAATCTGCTACAAAGTTAATCAAATTTTTGTAAGCATGACAGACATCATGTAATGCGAAGTTGAATACAAATATTCCATTTCTTTTGCATTTGACTCCTTTCAACGTCAACGCCAAACAGCGACGAGGTCTGAGGTTGATCAACCCTTCAATTCTGTTTAGAGAATAAATCAGACATCATTTTGATCCCTTGGTCACACTCCACCTAATTTACATTTATTTACATGAGATGATAATCAATGCACACATGACATGTCAGTGAAGTAGCATACATTTCAGTACACAAACAAACAAACATTACAGTATATAAGAATTACAGGCAAATATAATGCCTACAGTGTTGAACATGGTGAACATTTGCTCACTTTCTGACTAAAATCTACCGTAAATACATTCACATATTTTGGCTCTTTTTTTCGAAATATACCTTCAAAGCCCTCCACGGCTTAAACCAAATATAAACTTGATGATACCTTGCAGTATGTTTCTGAATCATGTGTCCCACCAATGCATGATTGTGTAACTACTGTTCTCTCCTCTTGTGATGCAAACTGCTTGCCTGTCATCCGCTCCACTGTGGCTTCCCCTTTCGGAAACCCTGACAAAATTGTTTTGATATCCTACACAGTTGGTTGAAGATCCTCCAGCATGGCTCGTGGAAGGTAGGGCCAACCCTGGTGTACATGTAGCTTGTGGATTGATTAGATTGTCCGGCTATGTCTTTCAACATGTAAAGAATATTGAGCAAAATAGCCTTTTTTTTTTAAAGAAAATGGATCTAACCTTTCACTACAAATTTTTGAAACAAGTAAAACACTGGAAATGCAACTCATCTCTGCAATGCCGAAAACCATTGTAATAAAAACTCTTCTAAGTTATTTTCAACTCTTGAAAAACATCAATTTCTATCATTAAATGATAATAACAAGTCATGTAAACTGCTAATGCACATTAACTCATTGACAAACTATATACCTGACACTGATGTCTTCTGCCATATCAACACATGATCTCAATTAATAGCATTTGAAGAACAGAGAGCACGGTATACAAATGTTTTATCAGGATCACCCTATTTTCCTGCGCAACCTTCATGTGCCCATTCAGAACAGATTGAGCACCAGATCATATGCCATCATTGCCTGCACTCCACAGTTCACTGCAGTAGATACACTCGGCATCACCATCATCTTTACTTGATGAAGTGTCACTCGATAGCTCTGGTTTATCTGTCTTGCACTTTTCCCACTCTTTTATCAAGCGTGCTTTATCTGACAGCATACGTACATGTATAGTCTTACGCTATTACGTTATCTTTGATTCTGACTGCACTCGCCACATTTATTCTGACTTAATTTGTCTAGAAGTTGCTCCTGGAGGCGAATATTTAACTCTTGCAGTTTCTCCATCGCCTTTATCTTTGTGGCATGCTCCACCTTGAGCCTCTTGTACAGCCGCGAGACCTGATCATGGTCCGCAGACGCAGAGGTTGATGGCGACGAAACTGGAGCCCGGCTTTCAATTTTTTTTTCAGGATCGATTCCAGCTGCCCCTTCTTGGCAGCTTTTGCCTTTTTGACTGGGTTGTGCTTGCTTCATAGTCTCAGATATTGAACCTTGTGTCTCAGTTTTCCAGTTAGAACCTTATCCCAGAATCAGGTAAGATTCCTAAACTAGAAACCTTTCGAAAATTAAACTTTAAATTCATGACTTCAGGCATGTCTTTAAATCCATGCCTGATAAAAATCCAATTTTTTTTTATTTTTCCAGATTTTTTTCCAATTTTTTTCTTTTTCTTCCCGATTTAAAAAAAAAAAAAAAAAAAAAAAAAATCCAGGGGGGGCGTGAGGGGAAAACAAAAAACCTTTTTTTTTTTTTAGTGCTCACTATCACCCCTGTAAATCTTGGGTTCTTCAACAGGGTTTCTGTGATTGTTGGTGAATCTGTCAGAATCCTCTCTCGTCTGTGTTGGAGTGCCATTGTGTGATACTCTCTCTGTTTTAGTCACATTGTCGTAAATATAGGTGGGTGCTGACGCATCCATTCGACCTAAAACAAACAAACAAACACATATAAAATGCATATACATGTACATGGTAATCTAGAACCAAGTCGCATAATGTACATGTAGGAACACAATATCATATTAAGGAGAATACGGACATGTATGTACAAGAATCACATCAAATTAATCATAAGCAATTTTGAACAGGTGGGTTTTGAGTGTAGATTTTAAGCAGTTTACAGTTGATACACTGTATATACATCATATATATATATATATATATATACATGCTATAGTTGTTGCTATGTTGGGCAAACCTCTGAAAGTAAGATCACAAAAGGTCACATGACTCTGTAACAAGTCCTATTTTCATCAACTTGGTGCCCAACGATGCACAAAGCTTGAAAAATAAAACATCATAGAGCAGTGTGACATAACATTTGACTGCAGAGAATTACACAAATATTTGCCTAGGGACACGTCCCAAGCACCCACCATTTCCATTGTAGTATGGGTTAAACACATGAAAATACTGACCCTGCTTCTTGTCTTCCTCTATCAGCTCATTTACATTAACTAGGAGCTCCTTGCATGAGCCCACATTGCTGGCAAGGCCCATGATAGATTTGGCAGCTTTCTTCAGGGCAGACCGTAGATCTACCAGCACATTTAGCAGTGTAGGCCATCTCCATTTCCTTGATGAGCTTTGGATAGAAATAACCAATAAAAATGCAAATAATGTTACAATGCCAAATTTATGGTTTTCACAGTTTTCATAGTGGCCCTAACTACTCTCTCCACAATATCTCCCATCCTCTCCTTTTCACCTGTTTGCAAATCTTGCAAGTGTTCACTGATATCAAAATTGATAAAAATCCCCTTTTCTGGGGCATGGGCCGCAGCCGCCATTCCTTGTTGGGCAGCGACCTTGAGGTCAGTGACCATATCAGCTGCAAATGGGCTTCTGGGGGATGCTTGCTGTTTTCTTGGGCTTTCTGTACTCTCCCTTCCTGATGAGGGGAGATAATCCCTGCTTTGCTTGAACGCGTGGTCCGTGTCATGATCATGAGTAGACTCACAGTGTACTTGCACAAGAGAAATCAGTTTATTTTATCAAAATGACTCACCCAAAATTACTTCTGAATGCTTCAGAATGATCAATAGCGAATACCTCATCAGATGATATTAATTTTTACACAAGATTGATTCCCTGTTACAGTGAACAGTGTCCGAATATCAGAGCACATTGGGAGAGCTGCCTACATCATGTTCACGTAATTATAAGTAGCTTGCATCATTCATGCAGAATTTCAGGCATGATTTGTGCATGAGTTTCAGGAACACATTGATTTTACATTTTCATCAAAGGTTATCTTCTCCAATTGTTTTTCCTTTGGCTTTGGCTTTGAAGTATTTTTAGTTGAAGCCACAGAAACTTGTTGAGTTTCCACCATTCTCTGGACAGGGAGTCCCCGGGTCGAAGTATAACTTACCCAACAATATCCCTTCCTCCTGGGTAAAGTGTTCCTGTCTGGAACCGGATGAGGGAAACGGTTGCACACCTCTGAGTGAGGCATGCAGTCGAGCAAGTGCTCCTGCACGCACTCCACCCAACCTACCTCCTCCTCCTCTACCGCTAACAGGAACATCCAGTCCAGTAGGTAGAGTACACCCTGTACCTCCGCCCACGGAACCAGCTGAGGAGCCATCCAGGTTATCAAACCCGGATACAGGAGCTTGACCGCCTCCTCTACCAGCTTGTCAAGAGCCCCTGTGAACGTCACACCCGTTCTACAATACACAACATTGCCTCTATAGGCTCCTTTCATCGATCAGCTAATATTTTTTGGTTTTGTTTTCCTACATCCTACATCATGATGATCATATTTCCCTTCCTTTTTACAACACAGATAATGCTGTTCACATTCAATGCCTTAATAAAGACACATAATAGAAAGTAACCAAAAACAAATAATGAAAATAGCAGTGCTCACTCTTTTAGGTATCTGTGTAGATATGAAGTTACTCATTTCCTGCATTAGCTTGACTTTCTTTGGAGTAATGGCTGCAAAGGTACAGATGAGAGAGAAAGTAAAATGTTTTCATACTGTAACATGATTAATTCCGTGGGAAGGAGGAGCTGGATAAAATTATCTTTGTAGAGATGAAACGACTCATCTCCTGCATCAGCTTTACCTTCTTTGGAGTAATGGCTGCAAAAGTACAGATGAGAGAGAAAGTAAAACGTTTTCATACTGTAACATGATTAATTCTGTGAAAAGGAGGAGCTGGATAAAATTCTGCTGAAAAGGTGTATCAGGTAGATGTAGTTCTATGTAAAAGTTGATCGTTATTTTCTTTTGATAGAAGGTTTTCTAAGATGTTTATTTAAATGGTCTCCACATTCAGTTTCATATTTTGAAATTGACTTATTGACGGTAAATGGGAAGTTGGACGGTTCTGCGGTTGGACGCTTCATCCTATTGTTGGTCTCCTCCAACAATTCCACCTTTCGCTTCTGCTTCCTATTCTCCATGTCCAGCTGCTCCTTCTCCTCAATTAGCTGCTCCTTCTCTGCCTCCAACATCTTGATCCTTTCAGTTTTGACTTTCACCGCCTCCCAGAGCTCGTTGTTTCTCGTTTCAGACCGGAAACCACCGACTGCAGGTGATTATCAGGAGACTTATAAAATAAGAAAGTATAGAACGAGTCGTTTCATACAGTGAATCTGATGCAGCTGCTGAGCTCTGCCACCGCTCGTAATAGTTGTCAGCATCAGAAGAGTTTGACGAGTTCCAACATATTCCACGATCTCCTCCTCATCAACATCTGTACCCTGACTATCCTCTCAAAACATATATAACTCTAATCTTACAGCCATGAATATTTGACAAATTCACATCATAATTTGAAAGCTTTACACTACCAACACTTTACCAACACTTTACACTACCAACAACAAAAATATTAAAATACCATTCCAAATGGAATTATTAATCTTGAATGATCTATACTCTCGTTCATGCCTTCCAGAACTATTTTAGTGATATGTTTATCAACCTTGTCAGTTGAATTCAATTAACATGCCTCTTTATAGTTTCATTCATCATACATGACAACTGCTGCTTCATTGAAATTTGAAAAGACTGCACATGCAATACACTTGACATGGTACTTATGAGGATTGCAGACATGCCCTCAAACTTCGTACGGCTGGGGATGTGTAGGAAATATCCTTTCCCATCCGATATGTTATAAATGCATTTCTGTACAAACTCCCACATACTTCTGCACTGGCAATTATACTCTATATTGAAGACGTATATTATCTTGAAGCACAAATCCTTACTATTAAGGATGGGTTGCGCTTGTATGGCTCGTCCTTCAAATATCACAAAGGTCTGCGAGGGGCTCGACCGCACACCAAAGACGAGGACAAATGGCTGATGTGGCCTGTCCCCATCCTTCACCAAACTTGACAGGTAGAGCGATAAATTGGTTCCTACCGGGACAGAATAATGTCCTCTTTAGGCAAGCATGGTGAACGACTGCCACCCCCGGGGGTACCTCTTCAGCAAATTCCACAACCACAAACTTCTCTTGTGCACTGCCTTCGGCCATCTCTTTTGTGTTTAGTAGGAAGAAAAGTACCAGTAAATATATTACCAATTTTCCATATTTTTCTTGCAAAAATTATTAAGACTCATAATTTGGAAACTCTGCAGTTTTGTAGATAAATGCCACATCAACCAAAGTGAATTTGCATAATTTGCTGAGTGCCTGATTTCCACGACAACACAATGATCTCTCATATATATATATCACTTTTTGTATTGGGCAATTCAGCAGTAACAATGTGACACTTCCGAAGAGATCTTTAAAGTTTAAGTTCAAAGAAAAGTAGAAAACACGATGAAAATGTTAAGAACATCTATGACTAGTTGTCGTGAAGGCAGCACTACATCTATCGAAACCAAACCTATCAAATATTGTCTTTCCCGTTTGTATTTTTTGCAAAATATTTGGTATTCAGTAATAATTCAGTAACAATAAATATGATCATCGTCATTATTGTCAGTACTTGTCTTCTTTACAACTATAGCACCGGGTCCAATCCATGGACCTACATTGTAAGGCACAACAGAGGCGACATCATTAAAAAACTACACATACATATCATTACAACTTTCACTAGTTATTATAAAGACTAACAAAAATACATTAAAAAAAAAATAATGCAACACGACTTTGATTGATTATAGCTTCTAGACACCCCAGAAGGCATATGAGTTAAGAAAGAACTTACTAGCTGCTGATAGGACTGTGGTTCGGGCCTGCCTTTGTTATGTGAACACACATTTCTAACCCTTGACTCTCTACAGTCATCTCCTCTTCCTCGGTCATCAAACTGAAAATGTGGGATAATAGTTGTACATACCGAGTGCACAAAGACTGTCATGGATTGCCCGCCCAAAGGATTACACTAGCCATAATAGAAACCCCATTGCTACATTAGATCTTATCACCCTGTTCTCTGGCAGTTCAAGAACTTTCCCATATTATAGTCGAGCTCGACAGGCTCATGACTCATAAGGTACTCTAATAAGACAAGCCTAACCCTAACAACATATATTCTACCATTACCATGACTGATCCTGGACACCAAATGTTATTATTATTATACTATATGTGTAATGATATGTAATCAGTGAATTTATAGAATTTAAGACTTTCAACATAGCAATCATGCAAGAATGATGAAGCGTACTACATATTGGTACTTCTCTGTATCCAGAAAGGTATTTCCTGATATTTCTCACTAAAAAGGCAGACTCACAAAACCGTTATTTCTCAGAATTTCACACTTGTCTTGAAAATGTAGCATTAGTTTTTACTTATACATATGATGGTGTATCTCAATTGCTCAAGGCTAACAAGAGTCATTTTTATGCCTCCGCTACAAAGTAGCCCGAGGCATTGTTTTCGGGTTGTCCGTCCGTCCCGCTCTCGTGATATCTCAAGAACCAATAGATGGATTTCCTCCAAACTTGGGTCATGTATGTATCTTGCAGAGCCAATGAAACGATTAGATTTTGGAGTCATGAGGTCAAAGGGCTCATTATGTATGC
>JAVYIG010009047.1:0-82618 GCA_035222895.1 Strongylocentrotus droebachiensis
CATGTCTATTGTTAGAGGCAATTAGACGTCAGCTTTAGCTTAGGGATGGACTTCGCTCGCTCAGATCTCCTTGATATGGGCGATGATGGTAAGTGCAGTGGAATTAAATCTAACCTGATTTATTCAATTTTTCCTTGAAGGCCGATGTACGTGAGCTGGTTGTCATAAAACTGTGTGGAGCATAACATAGTGGTTATCTTCGCTTTGGCTTTCTGTATGTTTATGGAGATGACATAGACTAGAAATTGATAGAATGGTCTTGAGCAGTAAACACAGTCAGCATCTAAATGAAACTATCATCTGTATCAAAAACCCACTCGCCTACGTCAGCTCAAAACTTGAACAAGCGCCCAAAATTTATTTTGATCAAACTTAGTGGGTCTAAATCTGTAATCCAATTCGACATGTTGGCCTACTTTTATTAGTATGTTCACTAAGGTGGGAAATCAAGCTTCTTGTTGCTAGGCAATTATATTTGTAGACAATTTGCAAGGTTAGCTCAAAAATAATAATGTTGAAATTGATATGCATTATGTACCCCACATACATGGCCACATATATTTTACCAAAGTTATGTTGTTATAGATGTTGTGACAGTTTTGGAGGAAAAATGTTTTGAATTTGAATCAATTCCAAAGTTCCATGCACCGAACAAGGGTGATTTCAAATCCTTGTATATCGAGGGGTGAAGCTATGCGCTGTCACTTAAAGGTGATATTCAAGAAGATCACAAATATTTTAACTAATGTTATTCACTAGAAACTGGTAAGCTAACAGATGGTCATCGTACAAGTTTTAGGTCAACTACATATCGGGTAATTTATAAAAATACAAATACAACCACCTCCATAGCAGCTGGGATTTACGAGAGATTCGCCGGAAAAATAATGATGTTTTAATGACGTCACTATATGGACCAACACTGCCCAAGCAGACAACATCCCATAGAGAATGAACATAATTGCAAAGCTATTATTTCTCAAATTATAATAAGTTTTAGTGTATATAAATGTAATGGCATGTCAAACCATTCAAAAGGGGATATGACCTGATTCTGGATAACTAAAATCTTTTGCTTGTAAATACACAGGATAGGGGTTAATTAACAATCAAAGAAACCAGACTTTCAAATGAAAAAAACCCCGGAATGATATTAAGGACGGCATTTGTTCCCTCTTGAAACGGCCGAACAAACCCCGGTGTGTGCAGCTGAATATACAATGGCGTCCTATTTTGTTTACAAGCGACAGATTCCTTTATTTTTGTATCGCTGCATTTGTCATCAAAATTAAACCATGCGCGGGGTTTAGAGTGAGCCTAGGCAATAGATTATACATTTTAGCCTGACGGTAGTGAAGTAAGAGAGAGAGCTCGAGAGAAGATGAAAACACAGGCACTGAAAATGTGTGAGATGTCATGTGACATCGTCTGCTTGTGCAAGTCATGTCCATTACTGTGATCTCACTCATCTCAGCAGCGTTTGGAGAGCTCTTCAGGTGCTATGCCGGGGCTGTATTTAAGCGTTTTGTAATTTATAATAATCAATACTTCGAATGTTTCCAAGCATTGAATTTTGATAACCTTGTCGAATCAAAGTTTCAACTTTGCAATAATGTAAATAATTTCGTTTTTAACATCAATGAATATCTACTTTAAAGAAATACAAGTAAAAGGGAGAATACAAAAAAGGTATAGAGAAAGAGA
The DNA here is from genome assembly GCA_035222895.1 of Strongylocentrotus droebachiensis. NCBI lineage: Eukaryota > Metazoa > Echinodermata > Echinoidea > Camarodonta > Strongylocentrotidae > Strongylocentrotus > Strongylocentrotus droebachiensis. Next base: position 1,705 of record JAVYIG010009047.1, read on the forward strand.
GTGAGTGCGTGAGGGAGAAAGAGATAGAGAGGGAGGGGGATAGAGAGAGAGAGAGAGAGAGAGGAAAAAAGGGGGGGGGGGGCTAGAGAGAGAGGAGAAATTTAAGAGATGTAATGGGGGAAATCTGTACACGAAAATCATCTTCCCAAGCTAAATATAGTGTTACATAGGATACATCTGTAAAAAAGATCCAGACCTAGCAATCAAATACAAGTAAATGTATAACTACAATAGACCTACCTGATAAAAACTAATACCTGATAAAAGCTCATTTGCGAGCCTGCATAATGAATGAAGTCAGTTATACGTACTACAATTTGTGGTTAAATTTTAAGGTCTTTTGTTGAATGCGGGCAATTATATGGAATGACAATGTAGATGTACATGTAGGACTTTACTCCACTTTTAGGACATTACAGGGTAGTGGATGGCCAGGAAAAAAAGCCTTGTTAACCTCACAACCATTATTGGCTCAGAAAAGATGTAGTGAAATGTATATATGCTTTATTCAGATTTTGTCATTTTGTAAAAGAGACCATAAATGTTAAAGACAATGTGGTCAGTTTAGAACCTTCATCATCCAATGATTGATGTACCTTGTTGTCTAACGTATACAATACAAAATGAAAGGATTTTCCACAAAATACAAAGTAATAAATAAAAGTGTTTTTCTTATATTACTTTTATTTTACTTTACTTTAATACACAATGTTGTAGGTCAAAGCCTAATCGATTCTTCCATGGTTACTGCTATTTGTGGAGGGAGGAGATTGTGTGCTAACATGAGACAGAATAACCATTACCTGGTCAGTGCATTAAATTCTTATTCTGCACATTGTAGTGCACATTCCCCACTCCCAGGGGGCAGGGGAGCATTCCAGCAAGTCGCCTATTTATGGGTGTGCACGTGTTCATCCAACCACAACGACGTTTGCATCCTACAAAGTTTATGTACATGTATCCTGCTAAAGGGATAGTTAGGTTTTGGAATAGAGGTCGCTATGCAAAATCATTTTTATGTGAGCATAATGAAAAACTGAATGTCCAATTTGAAAGAGCATAGAATTTAAATGACAAAATCATCTTTGTTTGATCAGAACCGGTTCAGAGATGGCTGGAAAATCCAAGAATATAACCATAATTTCTAATATTTTTGAGGCCCCATAAATATTTGTAAATTTTGAACCAGCCTTTGAAAAAACTATAAAGCACCTTATACCTTTACGTTTGTGTTGGTTAGAATACGCATGAATCAACATGCCCGGCCATGAAACACTATTTTTTTCCTTTGTGTGTGAAAGTTTATACATTCTTTATTAAAACTATGGGATGTATTATGTGTTGCTATGTTGGGCAAGCTTTCATGTAGTCAAGAAAAATCTTTGTTTAATTAACATCTGAATATTTTAGTGATCTGGTCTATTCAAGTTTGATTGTTGATAACCCTCTTGTAGTTATACTATCGTACTTGAATTATAATGTAGGTACTATTGAAAAGCCTGCTTATTTCGCTTAACAATGACACCCCATGGTTATGGTTATGTAATCATTACATTTTCTGCTCATTTAATGTACTGCAGGCAGTGCAGGCCTATATGTTTAAAGGTTGTATTGCAAGTGCAAACAGCATTTTTTGAAACCAGTAACAGAAATTGATTTATTTTACTCAATGAATATGCTTGACTTTCAAAATACCTTTTAAATAGACTATAGAATGTAAATGCACGTTGTGGATACTTCAAATTAGCATGAAGCTTTTTTCATACGTCAAGAGTCCAGACTTTTATTAACCGCTGTGTGATAATGAATTCAGAGTAGAAAGCATAATGGTCCATTGTCAGTGGACCTAATTAAGAGTCTATTTTAAGCCATTTGAAAGCCATTTTAAAGCCATTATTGTCCTAGAGGGGTTACATGTACATAACCAGAAAAATAATGTAATTGGGAACAAATGGTTGTGCTTTCTCTTTCTCTCAAATGTTCTATCATTCTTCTTGTTATTTTGTTTTCATTTCCATAATCAGTAATATACCATGAATAACATGTAACAATTCCTCATAGAAATGCAGAAAATTTCAAATATAAAATACAACTTCACTGTTTCGGGGGGGGGGGGGGGGGGGTACTCACGTATATTGGGTATACGGGGATGTGCCGCTCGGAAGGGTGACTTTTTCAGGAAAGATCCTTAGACATGGGTCCCCTTTTCATTAAAAAAATCCTTAGACATGGGTCCCTTTTTTCATTTATTCCTTTCCCCTCTTTTCTCCCTCATTTTCTCCTGGATTTTGGGATTTGCTCCTACATTGAAAATGCCTAAATCTCTCCCATCTCTAAATAAATGGACCCTTCGGTGATTGCATTTCCAGTGTACGAGGTGTACGCACTGACCTCTAAGTCAGTGGGTGTACGTACGTAGCTCGTAAACTCAACTAGATCCCGGGGTACCACATATATCAGGACCCCATGGGCTCTATACCGGGTACTCATATGGCATAATGCGCGCTAGGTATGGTATCCACCCGTATAGGAAAAGTCCTTCAATTAAAACAGATGCTAGAGGTGCTAGCACAGTATTATTATGTTGCATGGTGTTTTCATCTTTATGTGTGTAAACTACTTGTAAACTACATGTAGTATGGTACAGTTTACTAATAAAGAACTTTATCGAGAAACTGCAAAATTATTGGCCATTGTATTATTAAACACATAGGTGCATTACTATCCTGGCTGTGTATTAAAAGCTGTGCTATTAGTATTGATTCTCAACATTTCAAACACCACTGTGTAAAACCCAACCAATTTCACTAAAAATCGATACTTTAGTGACAATCAATAAGATCTAAATAGCAGTAATATACATTTTTTAACTTTCCGATGTTAGAAAGAATAATTTAAAAAATCAAATTGTGAGTCCACTGTCGAACTTGCCGATCAGCCGCATCGGCATGATTGTGTGCATCTCTGTGTAATAAGTGTATTGACTATTCATGTATTTAAATGCTGCTTATTAACGCGTAGTGCAGTGCTAGAGGTCAATATGCATTAGCGTTGACTCTCCATATGCTTTGCTGGAGTGTATTATTACAGCTTAAAAAATGTAATATTTGAAGTTTGAAATCCTTAGACATGGGTCCATTTTTGACAAAAAATCCTTAGACATGGGTACCTATTTCAGCAAAAGGACCCTTGGATGTGGGTATGGGTTCGGAGGTCTCAGCCGCACACCCCCGTCCGACTATAATCTGAGTACCCCCCCCCCCCCCAGGTTTTTTCCTTTCCTCTCTCGACTTCATTTAGCCTTCCAGCAAGTTTCTTCTTCTATTCATTGCCTTCTCATTGTGTATCAGCTCTTATCAAGGCAGTACAATGGAGGCCCTATTTTTCTTAAGTAACTCTGCCTTTAAAATAATGAAAATGCAAGAATTTACGTATAAATGTAACCGGATCAAAAAGACTTAAAAAAATAAAAAAATAAAGGCAATTTCTTAGCCTTTCAACTACCAGTATCTCCCATTGAAATGTGTGAATTTTGCAATGACATATTACGCAATCCAAACATGACTTCTATATTATAGGTAATGCACAAGGGCATTGAATTTGAAATTACCCTTAAAGACCCTATCCAATGATACTTTATATCAATGGAAAGCTGAATGAATACAAGTAGAAAGGATGGAAGAAGAACAAAAAAAAAATCCCTTTTTAGTATTGTACAAAAGCAAATCAAAACCTAATTTTTCTGCACCCCTCCAAATTAGGGGTCAACAGTGGTCAAATTTGCTGCAGTTACAGTGATGACATGCCATGTGGACCTGATCTGCTCGCCGTTAAAGCTGAGGTGATATGCTTAATTAATGCAAAGTCATTGTGAATATATATGTGTAGTACTCCACACAAGATGATGTCATCAAGTTGATAGCTACTGATTTGTATTATTTAGAAAGCTTTTACTCCTCTTACAGAGAATAAAATAGCATACCATATAATTTATTGTAATCTATGGCTTATAAAGCTTTTTGTTGATATATAATTCATCTATTTCATCTTTCGCATCCGACAGGGTCTTTAAGCTGATTTTTTGAAAGTCTTCACGATCATGTACATGTCAATTAACATTACAAAATCATAAGCATGATGATGCAAATTTATCTTGTTCAACTTCAAAACCTCATGTTGAAATGAACTTTGGGGATTGTACAGGAACATTTCTGAAATTTAATAAAAACTTCCTCATTAAGGAAAGTAGACATGCAATTGGATTGTCTTTTGGGAATTTATTTTACTTTTCCTAAGAATTTTTTGATCAGGCAGAGGATAAGGAAATATCAATTGTAAATTGACAGTGATTATGACAATGGCATGAAATCAATACAAGTGAATGTAGGCCTACTTGTAAGTTATGTATGATATACCTTTAAATCTTAAGTCCTACATGTATGTAATATGGAATACTGTCTTTAGAATACAAATTTCATGATTTGAACCATGAATTATTCAAATTGAGGATGCTTTTAGGTGTGGTCCAGTTAAGATGGATCCATTAGCCACATTGCTGTCTGCATGAAAGCATAATCGATGTACAGCCCAGAACTTTTTTTCTTCCATAAATCAATTCAATACAGCTTTTAAAAAAAGGAATCTGCCTATATTTATATACTTGATCAAGGGCAAGCCAAGTCTGAGGTATGTTCCGTAAGTTACCACCATTTATAGACCTGTGTTATGGTACTTTGAGTATAGATCAACAAAAAATACCAGTTTATTTTATTTGATGTTACCTCTGATTAGTACCTCTGATCATATACGCGGAAATATTGGATGTGATCGTTTATGTACAATAGATTTGCCTTGCCCTCAATTTGTAGCATATATTTCCATAAATATCCTTGAAGTGCTCGAGGAACAATATCTCATTCTGAGGTTTAACAGTCTAATTGAAGAAACAAATTCATGAGTGAGTTACTAGAAGCATAACAGCAAACAAGGACCATGTCTTTTTGCATGATATCCTTTTGTTGTTTCACTAACTGTATCCATGTATGCCCCTGTTGTAACATGTATACTCAATTACCTTTTAGTGCTGGAGTATCTTCCCTGCCAGGCATTGCCTATAGGATGGTTGCTTAGCAACCAGCACGTATCGCTTGCTTGCCTGTGCTTTTACACACACTTAGTAATTTACTAATGTGAACTTTGGACCATTTGCATTTTATCCTATCTTCAATGGTAATTCACTCGGTTGTTGTGTTTCCCTGTGCACAAATTAACCAGAATACTGATAAATCCCTTGCATCACAGATCATACAATATATAGATGATGAAACAGGCTAGTGATCAGTGAGTACAGCAGTAGCCCCGAGCTCGTCAGTCAGTTTTGACAGTGAGACATGTCTCTTGTTTACATTTAATCAAGTGAAATGTGGGGTAAGATCGTGTATTTCATTTAATATAAACAGGGATGATATCATAGGATGGCAGCGTACTGACAGTTTCGTATAGCCTGACTATATGACAGATTTAGATAGGAATCTCATTTAATGAAACATTGTATAAAGATTATTTTTGTTTAAACATGGGCATACACACTTGAAATAATAATTGTTTCAAGAAATATTGTATAAAGGAATATACAGATTTATAGGAATCTCATTTAACGAAACGTTGTATAAAAAGTCATTTTGTTTATTAAAAAAACATGGGCATACACACTTGAAATAATAATTGTTTCAAGAAATATTGTATAAAGGAATATACAGATTTATAGGAATCTCATTTAACGAAACATTGTATAATAAGTCATTTTGTTTAAACATGGGCATACACACTTGAAATAATAATTGTTTCAAGAAATATTGTATAAAGGAACTAATTTGAATGAGGTCAATCAAGGTATGTTTAGTGTCAGATTTGATAACAGTTTGCGAAGTATGTACGTTAGGCCCCACTTTATATGCTTTTCGTAGGATACAACGTTTGACATTAAAAGTGAACCCAGTTTTTTTATCAAGATTTAGTTTGAAAGGATGTTATGCAATAATATGTTTTACTACATGACGTTTGAATACCGTATATGATGTTTCATTATACAACGTTGGCTATATCACTTCATGACATTTTGTTGTATGATGTTTCGTTTATCTGATGTTCACACTAAAGAAATTCAAATGACTTATTGTATCCAGTTGTCATGTAGTTGTACAATTTCTTTTGCTAGTCTGAACTGGGGTTTAGTTTTTACCACCCTTGTCATGTCAAAGCCTGATCAGTCTAACTCTATTTTCTTGTTTGTCCTAAGACGTTGCATCATCTCCCTTTCTGATTTTATGTATTTCAACACCCCTGAGTGATTACATTAAGCCCACAAATGACAGTAAACTAATTCCCGGCACTCCATCACATCTCTCGTCAACCATTTCTGAGATGATTCTCACCAACCCTCGCCATCCAGCACATCCAGAGATATGTTCACATGGAATCCTCTTCAATTTGAAACCCTACATTTGGGAAGCCTTAACTTCTTAAACAAGGACCTTCTAACAATGATGCAGGTTCACACAGGACTGAAACAATAAATGTTCAAAGTTTTAAAACGTGAGCAGAGTATAGTCATTGTAATTACAGCCTGGGGAAAAGTAGAAGCTAATTGCATTTGCACTGCATATACCTTTGAGCAAGGAATCCCCTCTGCTTGGATTTTTAATGTTAACTACTGGATCACTGGTTTAAAATTTAAAACTTTAAGCAAACGTAGAGTTTCTTAACTACAAGTGTGTCCACACAGTCCTCAAATACAACATAACCCAAAGTTTAAAACCATAAGCTAAACGTATAGTTTATGGGGTCTTGTGTGAACCTAGATCTTTACACTGTTTAAATATTCCTTCTCTCTTGGTGTTCAAATACCCAGGAACACTGCTGAGCTGGATAAATATATCTTTCTGTTTGGTTTTGTTAAGTGAGGATCTTTTATGGAAATATGTGAAGAAGATAGAAGTTATGCACTGGCAGTAAGTGATAGGCTTTAAGAATTAATTCCAGGATGCCAGCCATGCTAAAGCCAAGGTATTAATATTGGAGCGCCAGAAATGGAAATGTGCTAGACATGAGCGTTATACAATTAAGACTCCATTTATAAAAACATGATTATTTTCTCCAGCCAGCACCTGACATTCATTTATTTAAAATATAGAACTATCTTAAAAGGCCTATATTTAATGTGTAGATAGGTATAAAATGTATATATTTTTCTTTTTTAACTGAACTCACAGTTACAACTTATATCATTAACTATTTTTGCATGAAGGAAACATGCAAACAGAATAAATTGATGGAGTAATAAATGATGGTAAATATGTATTGTATCATATTATTTTTCATTAGGTAACTGCAAAAACAGTTACGATTTACAGCCTGGATGTGCCCATCAAGTGCAACCTCGAGCTTGCAATTCAATATTTGAGTGTGCATACGGTGGACTGGTAAATTGATCAATTCTCAAGGCAAACTCAGAGGTATAATATGCCTCTGAGTCTGATACTGACAGGCAAATGACAGGACATCTCATCGAGACATCCGTCCTTGTGCATATATACATGCAATTACAAGTCTATTTTTGTGAAGGTTGTCACGATATTGAGTCACAGCCAGGCTTGAAAATGGTATGAAATTTGAGTAGTGAACACACTGATAGGTTTTGAAGAGATTTATTAAAAAACATGTGGTGCACTGTAATCTTTTATTTTATTGATTGATTGGTATGTGGAGTTATCCTTGTCTCTCTTTTAGTTTCCCTTCTTTCTACTTTTCCCTTCATCTCGGTTTCTGCCATTGCTCTTCATTAAGAGTGGCAGATAGCATCTTCAAAGCTATTCATATGCTGAAAGGAATTTTAAAAGAAAGACAAACAAAACTTGATCACATCAGTACTTTTCAACAGTGGTTGGAAGGTAGGTCTGATTAGATCAGGTACGGAAGTAGATGCACTTTTCCTAATACTGCACTTTTTGCAGAAGCACCTCAACTACATTTTTTGTTTAGTATGAGGCTGATGATTATCTGATCAAGATTTGAAAAAAAAAAAAATTGACACAAAATTGTAAAACAAGGCAAATTCATTAAAACTATTCAACTTATTAATGATTACCGGTAGATAATTTTGTTAGATACTTGACTAATGTTATTACAGTATAACCAAAGTTGTTATGAATGAAGTCATATCTGACATGTTTTATGCAATGCTTGCACGCACATGTACATGTACATGTATTGTTTTTTGAAAATAACATTTACTGGATGGCAACTGAAGTATCTTCATGATAACACTTTTCTCTAAACTTCAGTTATATGTTTGTTTTTAAACAGGTTTAATTTTCTGATGGGTGGAAATCTCAAGAAACCAACCATGTTATTTTTGTAATAAAATACAGTTAACTTCTTTCAAAACAGTTATTGTGTCTGAAAGGGGAGAAAAAAGGTTCTTTTCTGCTTGAATAATAAATGAAATCTGCTCTGAATCCTGAGAGCTTGTTGCTAGGATACTATTGTTTCGTACACTTTCTTTTGATGAAGAAATACCGTACATACATTGTGGCCTTTACATGTGAGTGTATATGTAGACAGCTCATGCAAGCAAACTAAGCAGTAATACTCAATGAGTAATATTGCAATTTCTTATTGTATGTGGAAGCAACCTTGCTTGATTAAAAGCCTTTTGTTATTTGATAGGTATTTTCTCAGTCTGTCTTTTTTCATTTTTGTGAATTGTGATTTATGTGCTAACAAAATGAGTGAGTTGTACATAAATCAATCAGAATGCGGAAAATACATTTTAGTGATGTAGTTTGATTTAGTATTATATTTAAGCAAAATTGTATTATTTAAATTATAATGTAATGCAAGAGAAAAATGTATAAATATGTCCCATCTTACTATGAAAACATTTATATGGTTTTCTGACCACATTTCTGGTCACATGCTATACCAAACTGTATAAATGCATGTACACTTTCAAATGGCATTCATTGGTTTCTCGACCCCATCTTCTTTATCATCATCATCATCATCATCACCATCAAATAAAGTCAACATTATCCCTCTTATGAGGGGTGACTGACTTTGGGGCCATGATTACACTCTCTTCCTCTACTTCATCTTGTCTCGAGCATCCACTTCATTTAATAAACCAATCTGACTGCATTCTTTCTTCACCCTATATTCCCTTTAAATCTTTGGTCTTCCTGAAAACTTGAACCTTATTTAATTCTTGTTAAAAAACGTAGCCTATTCAAATTTTTGAGCGAATGAATGAACATGTATAAGAGGCAAGAGAGGGTAATTTTGCCTTGTCATTGTCATTGTGGACAGAGCAATCCTTCAGTAAATTGGTGCATATTTATTAATTTATTTGGGGCAAAAATGCCTGTGTTGCGAAAAAGATGACGAAATCAGAGAGGTGAAGAAAGCAGTCAAAGTGTCAAGAAAGGCTCAACATATCTGTATTATTTGGGCCTACATCGACATTGATTGTTTATTCTTGATTTTGTTTTGGTTAAGGGAGGGGTGACCTGTCAGCATCAAGTTTTGCAAATGTCAATTATCTTGATTTTCTATCTATTTTTCTATTTTTCTATTTTTCCCCTGTTAGATTGTGATGATGAAGACAATCGAGAACCTGAAGACAACATTGTGTTGGCTCACCAGGCTGCTGCATCAGGCAACATTCCTCTCCTTATGGAGGCTTTTAATCAGGACCCAAGTGTTTTAGAGAGCTGTGATGAGAAAGGTAAGTTGCCATCTTTTTATTAAGGTGGAAATACGGTCGACCAGCAGATTTCATCGTGATATATACAGTGCGTCCCAGAAAAAACGAAGTCGAGAATTATCGATGTTTTATCATAACTTAGTCACATTTATAATTAATAAATGACACATTTTTGGAAAGCTTAGATCCTCCTCTTTCATTTGATGCAACTCATATAATGCATATTTCACGCATGAGTGATTAAAAGCTATTTGAAGGAAGGAAACCAAAAACTCATTTGGCGGGCGTTATCTGAATTTCAAAGAGAAAATCACATTTCTAGAAAGTTGAGTTTCTGCCCCACATATGACACCTCAGTCAGGAAAAATGAGCAAGGAATGACAAAGTTCTGTTTGTAATAAAGTAGTGCTTGCATTTCCATAATTTTATTAAACAAATTCATTTTCACTGGCTGCCTGCCGTAGCAAGAATTAACAAAAGACTTAACCCCGTTTCGTTGACAATCAGCCATAGAAAGACTTCATGCATGGCTGATTGTCAACGAAATGGAGTTAAGTCTTTTGTCAATGCTGATGGTTGCTACGGCAGGCAGCCAGTGAAAACAAATTTGTTTGATAAAATTATGAAAATACAAGCACTACTTCAAACAAACAGAACTTTGTCATTCCTTGCTCATTTTTCCTGATTGAGGTGTCACATGAAAGGGCAGAAACTCGACTTTCTAGAAATGTGATTTTCTCTTTGAAATTCAGATACCGGTTGCCAAATTAATTTTTGGTTTCCTTCCTTCAAATTGCTTTTAATTACTCATGCATGAAATATGCATCATATGAGTTGCATCAAATGAAAAAGGAGGATCTAAGCTTTCCAAATATGTGTCATTTATTTATTATACATGTGACTATTAGATTATGATAAAACATTTATAATTCTCGGTTTCTTTTTTTCTGGGACGCACTGTATATACAAAGATGTTCTGGCAGATGTCTTTATGCAGAATCAAACAAGAGGTGTGTAGCACTGAGTCTAGGAACGCTGATATTGCCGCAGAGCGTTGCCATGGTATTCTATTCTCCATGCACTTAAGAAAGACCCCTCCAAACAAAACAAAAATGTAGAAAAATACGAGCTGTTATTAGCATTACTGTAGCATTCTGAAAAACATTTCATGGACAGAGTCAGATACACAAGGCTAGAATGAGTTTTGATCATAGATAATGATGATATTGGATATTTTTTCTAGCTCTGTATCCGCCATCAAGGGGCTGCAATATCAATAAAGGCTAAATTAAATATTTGATATCATCAGAACATCAACAACGTCAAAACAATGGTTGAAGGAGATTATTGCAGAATAGTAAGATAGCTCTGTTACAGACATAAGCAACAAAATCACTCGTCTTATCCTTGAAAGCAATGGTTGAAATAGATTTTACTACCCAGTATCCAAGTGTATTGAGCTGTAGAAAATATAAATGTCACGTTTCTTCTTGTTCTTGGCAAAAAGGAACTTCAGAGGATATTTTATTCCAAGGATCCAAGTATGTATTCAGGAAGTTGTGGCCATGAAGGTAAATGTCATGGATTTGTTCTCACGGAATTGAAAGAAAAGAGCCCTTTCAGAAAACTAGCAGCAACTTTAGGTTGGAACAAATTTTAACCAAATTAATTGCTCTATTAAAGACATACATGTAGTACAGCCATTTGACATAGCATATTTTGTAAATGTAATTGAAGAACACAAAAATCAAAACATTTTTTCTATCAAAATGCCACTATAGATTTTTTTTTACAGGTGAAGATATAAAACCATTTTTCAACATTTCCTGAAAAAATAGTACACTTGCATTGACTATTTAACTGTCTGAATTTCCTCAACAAAATTACAGTAAAAAATTGTCAGTTGGAGCCAGGAGGGCGTTAGCTCATATACTTTTACAGAATTAACATCCTTCTGGCTCTCGACAGAAGAAATGAGCTTTAATAGTCTGAGCAGGTTTCCTAATGAACAATGAATGCTCAAGCATACGTTCTTGAATGCTAATGAAGCAGACGTGTACTATACATTAGTACATGAATTATCATTTGGAAAATGAGTATGCCATCTTTGATGATCAAGAAGCTATAATTGTCAGGGGAATTTCAAGAGAAATCAGGGAGTTTGATAGGAAATGGTTTAATGCACTTTGAAATTGTACTTTCTCCCGGTTGTGTTCTGTGGTGGCCATGTTTTCATGTTCTTCTGGTACCATGTTTGGTTTTTGGGTAGGAATGTACTTTTCAGTTTTAAACTGTGTCAATGCTTTTCTGAAAGGTTTATTACATAAACACGATCACAAAGGCAGTTTTGCAGTAATCAACTTACGCAGGCAAAAAATTAAGTTTTTCATTTCGGGGGCTCCATTTCAAATTTTGGGGAAATTTTCGGGGGCTACTTTTTCAACTTTCGGGGGCTCTTTTTTCCATTTCGGGGGCTCTTTTTTCTGGGGCTACTTTTTCATTAATTCATAAAAGGATAGTCTAGGCCTAGTTTGTTGAAATTTGTTTAGTAGGCTAAGGTTTCGGGCTTCCTGCTTCATAATTGCCTATTAAAAAAGAAACCCCTTTTTCTAGTTCAATAACTAAGTTTTCATGTATTGATTTGATGCAAGAACTGTAACATAATAGACCCTAGCCTATAATCTAGGCGGAGTGCCGAGCTTTTTTCTTTGCTGCTAGACTAACCCTAAGCAGAACGTCTGATACGGCGAGACTACGAACCGTGAGTCGCGAAGCGGTTCGTAGTCTCGCCGTATCAGACGTTCTGCTTAAGGTTAGTCTAGCAGCAAAGAAAAAAGCTCGGCACTCCGCCTAGATTATAGGCTAAATAGACCCTAGATTGTGACTATTTCTAGCCATGAATTTCGATAATCATTTTTCAAAGTAAAATTTTCACAAGAAAATCAGACAGTCGTAGAAATTAGTAATACTTTTACTAATTCTAAGCTCAGGTTTCGTAAATCTATTCACGAAACTATATTGAAATAGCGGCAATAATGATGCAAACCAACAGATAACAATTTCAAAGTGTCAAATCTCTTCGACTCGAGCTCAGCCCAACTCACACACACACTGCAGCATAACTTCAACACCGGCGCCGCAGGCGTCGGACGCCTGCGCTGCCGGACGCCTGCGCTGCCGGTGTTGGGGCTTTAGCTCAGCTTCACTCACACACACTGCACAGCGGCAAAGCACTGTATTGTATGCGTGTCAGTCACAGTGATTTTGTCTGATTTTCTTTACTTTGAAGAAATGATTATCAAAATTACGTAAACATGGCGAGAATATCACAAAATAGGCTTTAATTTCATACCTCTATTTATGGAAACTTTTTAAAATTGCGGCAATCGTGAATTCGTGATGGAAATTGATTGCAGTTTCGCGATCATTTAGTGGTTCATGGTCTAGATTCAGCTTCTACCAAAACAAAATCAACCGCCAAAAACTCGACCCCTACGCTCGCTCCGTCTCGATCTCGCAACTGCGAAAATGTACATGTTTTGGCGTACTTGCGTGCGACATGGTAAGCCAGGTAAGGTATGGAATATGGTTCGAGTTTTTTTACGACCGATTTTTGTGTATACAATTTTACACGGAGATTCAGCGCGCGGACCAAGAAATGCACGCAATGAATACGAAGCTAGAAGAGAGCGCGCGACCGCTCGTAATCGTTACGGGGGCGATTTGAGATCATTTCACTTTTTGATGTCGCCCCCGAAATCGGATTTTGAGCCTATTTCGGGGGCTGTTTATGGTCTTTCCGGGGCGAATCCGCCCTCCGCCCCCGTGTATTTTTTTGGCTGAACTTACGGCAATTATGATATCTTATTGAATTGCCTGTATAAATTGTATTAGGATTTTAATGTGTAATATGTCATTGTAATGTTGAACTTTTTAGTATGGGATGCACTTGTATGGATATTCAAAATTGCCTTTACCAGAGCTGCGAACCATTTCGTTTTTGCCGGAATTACTCCATTTTTGCTGGAATTACTCTGTTTTTTCTTCATAAAATACAGTTTTTTCAATTTTTGAAAATTTTTGAAAATTTAAATTTAATTTTAAACAAAATGTTAAATAATGTTGATTTGATCACAAATTCAATAGAAAACTAAGTTTAAAACATACTTGAAGTGAAAAATATTCCCCAAAAGAATGAAATGCAGATAATACCAAAATAACCAACAAAAAAACCGGCTTGTATGGAAAAACAGCTTGAGGAATGGACATTTCTGCATTGGAAGTGTATCGCGCGTGGTTGTAAGTTTCTTTTTAATGGATTCCTTTTTGTACCATCATGCTTCCTTTTTTTGGTCACACATGGTTGGCAGCTCTGCTTAAGTTTAGTTTTAAAGGCTTTGTAATTGTGTTTATGGAGAAAATGAGAGCTATTTGCTCATAATGAAGTTTCAGAATCGTGAAATTATAGTAAATCACACAATCTTGCTGAATATAACATATAACGAACACAGATAGTGCCGTACAGGACTACACAAACAATTGGTTAATATCTCATAGCTAAGGCAATGAAAATAAACCATTTCTAATTATTTAACAGTGCAAGTATTTGGAGAGCAGTTTGTTGTCATGATTTTGATGTTGATGTTCTAATTCACATCCAAAGGAAAAGATGAAATATATATATTTTGTTAACCTTTGCCATTACTAGACACATTCCCCTACCAACTATCTACATGTAGGTGCGTATAATTGAAAATGAGAAAAAAAAGGATGCTTCTTGATTGTATCTTCCAGTGAGGAAATTTAATTCAAATAATTGTGTAAGCATGCTTACAAGACACATCTGTATATCTTGAGTGGGAGAATAATGGTTTCTAATACCGCTAACAAGCACTCTTTCCCTGTGAGAACTTAATTAGAATAGAAAAGTGGGTTTGATAATGGATGCTAATTAGATGTATTGTGGAAAGATGACAGAGTCTCATCCTGCGGGTTGAAATGCTGCTGTGATAATGAACAGAATGGACAGAAGCTGACAAAGAGGCTTATTGCATGTACCATTAAAGGGGAAGTCCACCCTGATATTAAGTTGGTTTAAATAGGAGCAGAAAATAAGAGAAACATATTATATTGGTGAAAGTCTGAGCAAAAAACGATTAAGAGTTAGACTTGGAAGGTAATTAATTTTTAAGTTGCAATCAATTAAACACAACTTGGTAACTCTGTGACGTATCTGGCAAGCAACCCATTTGCTCTGCACTAAAAATTTCACTTAAGACATTTCTAAATCCTACATTCACCCTAAATATAATTACTGCAAATAGGTTTTTATACAACCCTGTATGAAACAAATATATTATGTCATCTATAAGAAAATGAAAGTTTATGCAATTTTCTGTACATACCATATTGGAGAGGAGCTCGCAAGATACGTCACAAAGTTGCCAATTTGGGTCTCAGTAATGACAGTGATGACAACTTCATAAGTCATAACTTTCCTAATCTTAATCAGATATTGCACAAGCCTTCACTAATTTGTTTCTCTCATATTTTCAAGCCCCCTTTTTTTTAGGGAAGTTCTAAATGAGTATTATCTTTCAAATGGCGTTGGAATTTAACCTTTTCATTTTTTTGGCCTGCAAATGGGACATAGTACCTTTAATAGATGGGGCTTCATGCGTTTGAAGGCCCAAGGTCTAATATGAATAATTGTTGCCGTGGGTTGATTAAAACGTCAGAATGATGTTCATTTGATTGAATGTACTTGTATAAGGAGAACGTCAGCCCTTAATTAATGCACTTTTTTTTTGAAAGGCAGATAATTAGGAAGCTTACATATATATATGACGTCAATGTAAAATTGTATATTTTTTCTTCTTCTAATAACAAGAAGAATGGTGACAATTAATAATCTGACTACAAGAAATTTGAAGCTTGGACATTAGTTAGTGATGTCATTCCTTTACCCATCATCATTTGATTTTATATTGTTACATATGGCATAAGATGTACCATTTGTTTCCAAGAAATTGTTTTTCTCAAATTTGCCCAGGTTATAATTGATGTTCAAATGCATTCAAGCTCCTTCATTGGACATACAAGTACATGTTTTAATGAAAGTGTGAATGATTTTTTGTTTATAAATTATGAATCTGTATCTTTAGGGCATATACAGTCGTACGTACATTCAGAAACATGTAATTAAAATCATGAGAAGTTGGCTGGGTAAAGGAGAGAGAAAGCGAGAGAGAGAGAGAGAAAGCGAGAGAGAGAGAGAGAGAGAGAGAGAGAGAGAAAGAGAGAGAGAGGTATGTTCGAAACCTCTTTCGTGGTTGAACTCCTGTCTGAGAAGTGAGTTTGAGTTATGCGTTAATTTATTAGCATAAACCACACAAACCACTAACACTGTATATGTTTTCATTGAACAACTGTGTAAGTAGTTGTTGCAGTAATCCATCCCCAGACAATTTTATAGATCTACAGTAGATATGAACGTGGTCACTTTTTCACTGAAGTGAACATTTCATCTTGTGGCTGGCAGAAGGTCGTTCTGTGCCGTTCTGCTAATCACAGAAATATACTATTGCATGAAGCAGAAGGTTGTTGGCATTAAAATGTTGTAATGTGGAAAATATTTGCTTATTTGATAAAAAAATACTGAAATACGGTATTTATAACCCATTTTCACCTTTTTTTCTTCTTCAATTAGTCGATGAATATACAAATCTCTGTCATGTTTAAACAGTATGCATGTTTTAACTTTCAGATCTTATGGAATTACACAAAGATTACAGCTCTTTCCAAAATCGGATTACAGTTCGGTCTTACCTGACGTGTAGTATTTGTTGGGCATTCGGATGAGTTTTGTTTATATTTCATCATTACAGTGACATAATTTGCGATTGTGGTTTACCTTAAAGTTCATGTAAATAAGTGAGTATATACGTGTAATTCCTTTGTTATATAAGCTTAATTAGACAACTAACCACTCTGAACATGTACCACATATTATTCAACTCCGTGAACAGAGACTCTTAGTTCTGATATGAATGGCAGGATGTTTAAATTTCATACAGCTTAGTTTAGATGCCTGTAATAATGTTGTATGAAGGGACGTCTCGTCTTTGATAAACTCAGATCTTTTCTCAAGATTTAATATCCTTGGAGGATATTAAATTCTCTCTTTATTTGTTATGACAACCTGCAAAGTCCTTCTGAGCTCTAACACTGCGATATTTAATAACATTAAAGGTTACAGGCTACTAGTATTAGTAGATAGATGCCTACTGTCTCATTTCAAAAGAAGTTGCGGCATTGCATGCTTGCGCAATCGTGATCGTTACATCTACATCTATTTAGATTTAGAGCATATATTACTTGGTTTTCAAAAGTAATTGCTCTGTTATGTCTTGAATAATGATTTTGTGGGCCCATACACTACTTCAGCCATAGTACATCTCTATATAAGTAATACGCTAAGGCTCCGCGGGGGGCGCGACGTCTCCGCGAGCCTCTGTATTCTATTGTTTTTTAATGAGATCGCCGACCGAAGTTGGCGCGGCTATCTCCTCCGGAACCCTCCCCTCGGGGAACCCGTGCCCGGTGCCATCGTCCGCGGGAGAGTCTACTCTGTGGAATTGGCTATACTCCGCCCGAGGTCCTCCTCCGTGTCGACGTCCAGGGCGAAAACAGACGCGATATGCATAATGCAGGATATGCGTGACGACAGAGATACCTCATGGATATTCAACATGACATCCGTAGACACACGACCGATGACCATCCACTCACATTAAGTTGCGTATTAAATGCACGCTGAATGGGTACGACTTACCCCGTGTTAGGTATCTTCCTATATGATATTCTCTATATAGACTGCATATGCCGCCGCGCCGTCGATCACACTCATTTCTTTGCAGTTCTCAAAGAGACACACAACAGCTGACCAACAACTCACATTATGTTGCGTATTAAATGCTCTATGCAAAGGGCGGGATCACCGAGAGTAAAGCGTCTTGCTATAGGGTGTGCTTTGTACTAGCTGCGCTGCACGAGCCAGAGCTGATACACGGGGCTAATTCCCGCCGACGTCCAAACTTAGAGACCTATTTCCATCATGATTGCCGCGATTTTTATATAGTTTTCGTAAATGGAGGTATGAAATCAAAGCTTATTTTGTGATTACTACGGCCATGTATACTGAACTTTGATTATCATTTTCTAAAGGAAAGTTTTCACAAGAAAACCATTGGACTGACAGTTCAGTCGCAAGCTGCCTTCAGTCCACACAGTCATGCAGTGCACTGTAACTCCGGGAAGCTCCTACACCGGCACCGCGCACCGCAGGCGTCCGACGCCTGCGGTGCCGGTGTTCGTGCTCCTCGAGTTAATGCAGTGTGTGTGAGTTCAGCTAAGCTGAGCTCGAATCAAAGAGATTTGACACTTTGAAATTGTTATCTGTTGGTTTGCATCATTATTGCCGCGATTTCAATATAGTTTCGTGAATAGATTTGCGAAACCTGAGCTTAGAATTAGTAAAAGTATTACTAATGTCTACGTTTTTAAACGACTGTCTGATTTTCTTGTGAAAATTTTACTTCGAAAAATGATTATCGAAATTCATGGTCAGAAATAATCACAATCTAGGGTCTAATATGTTACAGTTCTTGCATCAAATCAATGCATGAAAACTTGGTTATTGAACTAGAATTTTTTTTTTTTTTTTTAAAATAGGCAATTATGAAGTAGGAAGCCTGAAACCTTAGCCTACTAAACAAATCTCAACAAAGTGTAGGCCTATCCTTTTATGAATTAATGAAAAAGTAGCCCCAGAAAAAAGAGCCCCCGAGAGTTAAAAAAGTAGCCCCCCAAAATTTCCCAAAAATTTGAAATGAAGCCCCCGAAATGAAAAACTTAATTTTTTGCCTGCGTCCCCCTCTAGAATCCCGCGGATTTCCGCGGGTCCTGAGTTAAGTGTATAAGTGTGTATAATATAGGTGTGTGGTCCACGGGTTTCAAGGGGCCATAAACGCCCAAAAGCTCGGGGGTTACGTTCTTCAAAGTTGGGGGGGAGAGAGATTAGATCGCAGCGAGTTGAGTGTATATATAATATAGGCGTGGGGTCCACCGGTTTCAAGGGGCCATAAACCCCCTAAAGCTCGGGGGGTTTTAGGCGTTTAATTAGGGTCAGATGAGCATATTTTTAACACTTTATTTGTGACACTTGCGGGTCACTAATTGGCGTGGGGTCAATAGGTAGAGTTGCTTAGTGTTGCGTACCAACTACGCTGGCCTACGTTACTATATGCTGAGGGACGGAAAGGGGTACGCAACATGAACAAAAACAATTCAACATGTTTAATTTTTTTCGCGTACTTTCGGCGTAGAAACTTGACGCAGAAAGTATGCCTTTTTACGCAACAGTACGCTACCCTACGCCAGATCGACAAAGCAGTAAAAGCTTTCCACACAGTAAGCAACCATAAGCCAACCTGTACGCCAGCCTACACATAACCTACGCAGTGACTATTTTCCCATTAATACGCAGCCTAATTTCTGCGTAGTCGGTACGCCACACTACGGAACTCTACGCAGTTCCAGTGGCTTAAAGAATAACTACCGGTACAGTTGGATCTTTTCTTTTTTTTTAAATAAGGCCAAATTAAAAACAAAACATGTTTAGCGTCCTGTTTTTTTGAAAAATGGGAAAGAGGAGGCCCTTTTTTTTTTTTTTTTTCAAAATGGACGCTCCATACATTTTCCCTGACATTCGGGCTATTTTTCAAGATGGCGGCCGACAATTTTTGTTTTTCTTTTTTAAAATCAGAAATACATTTTAGCAATGTTTTTCATGTTTTTTTTCTTTCAAAAAATAAAAAAAATAAATAAAAAAAAAAAAAAAAAAAAATAGGAGGCGGCCCCCAAAAAGGAAACGGGCGGGGACGTTGTTTTTTTTCTTTCCAAAAAAAAATATATATATATATATATATATATATAGATCCTATATATAAAAAAAAAAAAATAGGAGGCGGCCCCAAAAAGGGAAGCGGGCGGGGACGCTAAACATGTATATTTTTTTAATGGCCTGAATGGCAAATAAAGTTATTGGTGGTTTTAATTTAGACAGTCTCTATATATCTATTTACACCCCCCGCCCCCCTCTAGAATCCCGCGGATTTCCGCGGGTCCTGCTAGTAATACTTATATTTCATTTGCAAATATTTCCTTTACAAAATACTATCCTTAATTGACAGGAGTTATGGTTGTTTGAAAACGGCTGAGTCAATTGTCAAATTTTTGGTGAATGTAATTTGCTTGCTTTTCATCACTATAGAATTCATATTGTCATTGAATGAGGAGGACAAGCCTGGGAATAATTGTATAGCGATGAGACAATTGCCTCAATCCCATTGAATACGAAAACAATACGACTAACACAATTGAAGCACACTAATAAAATCGAAAATCTGAATGATCTGTCTGATTGAGAAATTGTATTCCCTGGGTACATGTCTTTTCAACCTCCTGTGCGTTAATTGTGTCAGGCTTGTTCTGGAAATGTTGAGACTGTCAACCACCTAGTCTTATATTCAGGCAGATGGGGTCATTACCTGAAAATAACTAAATTGAGTCTTGAGAATAAGAATTTTTCCTACCAACTCATCCGGTACAAAATGCCAGGAGAGACGGGTAATGAGAGGTCTTGGACTACATTGTAGATACACTTTCTCTGTTAAAATCCTTTTTGTTGAAAGGAAAACAATACCCACCCTACCTGGAAACCAGACTAGCAGCAGATATGGATTCTTTAGGATCAATAGGGATCAGCAAATTTGATTTTACAATTTGTGCAACGTACCGGCCTTGAACAAGATGATGCTTTTAATCTATTAAGACACACCTGTGACTGTGTGACATGTTTTCCAGTATGCTCAGTTATACATGTATGTATACATTGTAGTTGGACTGCCGAATCCTACGGTACACCGTTTTGATATAGAAAAATAATATGCGCAATCCTTATAATAACGTATTCATGAATGATTTTGTCTTAAATAGATTAAACAGTTGTGTGCTCAAAATTATTGTTAAATGGCTGCATTTTCACATGGAATTTTCAAGGTTGAATGTCTCTTTAATATGAATCATCTTTAGCCTCCTGAGTTTTTCATTACATTGTTTATATACGCTGCGAGTATGAGGCAATTATTCTGATGCTATAGCATCACATGCACACTAATGAAGATCCAATTTTCATAATTGCATCCATTATATATGACTGACCTTTAGCTCTTGTGTCGCTTAACTGTTGATTGCAATATCAGTCTTGTCGCTATGGGCTTCTTTATTGTTTTGCAGAATATTACTTTTGATAATTTTTGCTCTTTGTTTACCTGTAGTAACTGGATGATTCAAGCAGCTTTATCTGCTCATGTGAAACTCAATGTCTCAATGAAATATATGTTTATTATTTGCAATTTTGCATAAATTTGATACAGTGCACCTCATATTTGAGGCTTTGGTTTAGGAATTTATAATGAGTGTAACAACATTGTAAAGATGAAAGAGTAATGCTTATGTTCATGCAATGATATAAGCGTTAAAGTATATTGGTATAACAAATATTTATTTGTCATACATGCATAAGGTGTATAAAATATCTTTCTACAGTGATTGAAGTTATGTACATATCATACATAATCTTTTTCTCAGAATACTAGTAGTTTTTAATGCATCCCTCAGTAATTATAATCATAATAATACCAACTAATTGACTGGATGGGGATTGTGTTGAGATGTCATTCTTGTTAAATCAGCATTGGATATAGAAGCAGTAGTTGTGTGAGTCTGTTACAGTGCAAAAATAAATACTTTTCTGTTAGCTGGACCTCTTTTGAAATTCAATGTTCTATAGTGTGGTTTTCTTACAGTGATATTTAAGTATTTTATTGTTTTGTACCAGAGCTCGTTTTCATTTTCAGTAAGCTCTTTTGTAGCTTTCGAGAGCTACATGTAACTTGCTCGCTGCTCCTGTGTATTTTTTTGCTGGTTCTTTGATTATTATAGAAGAGGGTGAGACTACACTGTTGAAGCAATCTTAAAGTAGTCACCCGAAGAATCAAAAGCGTTTTGAATTGATGCAAAATTCATATCATTGCGATCGAAGGGGAAGCCTTACTGATCAAATATAACAACTTCCCCCTTCAGTGGTCCTCCGTAGAGCTTAATTCAAGATAATGTCACGTCACATGCGAGACACAGCTAGCCACAAAGCATTTTGCGGCTTTCCATGATATCTACAGTATATGATTTTTCAGCAAATTATTGGTGCTTTTCAAAAAGAAAATCTTTCCATCAATATATAATTTGTCCATAATTATAAGATATCATGAATTTTCTTCGGGTGACTATACTTTAAAGGTAATACAAAGTTTTGGGAAATTTTGAAAATTGGGTGAATAGTGAATCTTTACAATTTTGATATATTTAGATGCCCCTGTGGATGTATTATAAGCACTAAAAAAATTAACCCCTAAAACACTTCTGTTTTCGAGAAAAATTGAATATAAACATTTACCGGTGCTCCCGGTAAATTTTGATAAATTTCAAATGGCGACTACGGCCGTACAATGGTAGCTGCGACCATGAAAATCTCGGAATATGTAGTTGTGATATATAATTTCCAAACGGGAATAGCTAATCGGTCGATTTTAGTCAAGAAACATTATTTCATAGCTAAACTAATATCTTGACCTTGAGAGGGAGCTATACAACATAAAGGGTTTATTATTTATAATTTCATAACTTTAGACTCGATTTCAACCGGGACAACGATCAATGAATATTGTAGGAACGCATATGCTTCCGATATGTTAATTTAAACCAAATTCATGACCCCATACCGAAACTTTGTAATACCTTTAAGTGTTCACCCTATCTTTGTGAATTTTCCAACTCATACAACACTCTACTGAAGGTTTTTTGTTAAGGGATTAGACACATCTGACCAGCAACTGAAATAACACCATTCAGTGATACTGCTTGAAGACCTTCATTAAATCCCTAGACGTTTCTTCATTCTGGAATTCTATCCACAACAAGATCCTTAAGTGGGAAAAACTTCACGTTCTACAAACCTACAAGGAGGTGGTTAATTGGTACACCTTAGGCAATTTTCCAGTTTCATAAGGGGTGCCTCAAGGTTGTTTTCTAGCACCACTTGTCTTTCTTCTCAACCTCATTGACAAACCAGATTGCACCTCTTGAGCTACTCTCTTGATTTTCAGCAATCATTCAGTGTTTCAATAATGCATACATGTGTATAAACAGCAACAGTTTATGATCTCGGTGTGAGAAGGCTAAAGACGAATAACAGCACTAACAAATGGTGGTCAATTGGTACACCTTAGGCATTTTCCATTTTCACAAAGAGTGCCTCAAGGTTGTTTTTTAGCACCACTTGTGTCTCTCCTCAACCTCATTGACAAACCAGATTGTACCTCTCGAGTTACTCTCTTGATTTTCAGCAATCATTGAATGTTTCAATAATGCATACATGTACATGTATGAATAACAACAACTCATGATCTAGGTATGCAACATCTAAAGACCAACAGCAGCACCAACAAATGAAAAAACAACAACAATAAATGAACAAACAAATAAGCGAACAAAAACCACAATTGGGTCACCATTGTACCTCTCGAGTTACTCTCTTGATTTTCAGCAATCATTGAATGTTTCAATAATGCATACATGTACATGTATGAATAACAACAACTCATGATCTAGGTACAATCTGTATGCAACATCTAAAGACCAACAGCAGCACCAACAAATGAAAAAACAACAACAATAAATGAACAAACAAATAAGCGAACAAAAACCACAATTGGGTCACCATTGTACCTCTCGAGTTACTCTCTTGATTTTCAGCAATCATTGAATGTTTCAATAATGCATACATGTACATGTATGAATAACAACAACTCATGATCTAGGTATGCAACATCTAAAGACCAACAGCAGCACCAACAAATGAAAAAACAACAACAATAAATGAACAAACAAATAAGCGAACAAAAACCACAATTGGGTCACCATTGTATCTCTCGAGTTACTCTCTTGATTTTCAGCAATCATTGAATGTTTCAATAATGCATACATGTACATGTATGAATAACAACAACTCATGATCTAGGTATGCAACATCTAAAGACCAACAGCAGCACCAACAAATGAAAAAACAACAACAATAAATGAACAAACAAATAAGCGAACAAAAACCACAATTGGGTCACCAGTTAGATGACAAAGTGAACTATGGATAAACATAAATCAAAATTGTGTTGCTGTAAGTACGTATTACATAATATAGAATGATGTTTACGTTTATTGTAACCATGAATCTTAATGATGTAATTTCATGATAATAAAGAAGCCCTTGTGGAATTAATTGAATCGATCATTTCAGGTTGTTTATCACGGAGTAAAAGCACTTTACCTTCATCTTTTTCTGTTTTCTGTTGATGTCAGCAGGTATGACTCCATTGTCCCATTCTGTTCTGAGCAAGAAGCTGGACATGTTCAAGTTTTTACTGAAGATGGGAGCAAATATCAACACCCAAGACGCTCTGGGGAGAACTCCACTCTGTTTGGCTGCTTACGAGGTAAACCTTAATCATTTAATTTTAAGCACTTTTGACCCGAGTTGACCTGATAAGTTTTAAATGCTGTGGCATGGCATTCATTGTCCATCCCCATTTCAAAATGTGTCTTCTTTGTCATTTTTATTCCAATTTTTGCTTCTGTTTGCTCTATATGATAGCGGGGCTATTTGTTTAGTGTTTTGTTTTTCTTTGTTTGTCTCAACTTGTAGAGCTAAGTGAGATACATAGGGAGTTCATGAAACCTGGGCCCCGTTGCACAAAACTTACCATTGATGGTAACTTTGCCATCAATGACAACTACTGTTGAAACCTTAAGTTGATTTTGATAGGCTGTTGAGCCCTGTTACCATGGTAGTTGCCATTGATGGCAAAGTTACCATCAATGGTAAGTTGTATGCAACGGGCCCCTGAACAATATTTTTGTAAAATTTGCCTGGACACTGCAGTCCATTCTCTAGGGAAGTCAAAAGAAACCTTGTCTCATCGTCTTCCCCAGTGTCGTATCTAGGCATGTGATAACCT
The DNA here is from genome assembly GCA_035222895.1 of Strongylocentrotus droebachiensis. NCBI lineage: Eukaryota > Metazoa > Echinodermata > Echinoidea > Camarodonta > Strongylocentrotidae > Strongylocentrotus > Strongylocentrotus droebachiensis. Next base: position 26,659 of record JAVYIG010009047.1, read on the forward strand.
GCGTAGTGTGGCAGGAAGGTGGCTCTCTACTGGCGTTAGAGAGAATTAACGCATCTTCTAAGGGCATCGCATGGCTAAGCTCTATGGAAATGAGATTATAATCTAGAAGTCAGTAGGTTAACCTGACCTCATTCGATAATCAGATATACCTCTTCTAACAGAAAAAAAAATCATAGGTTTTCTATGAAATTATACCAGGTTTCAGAAATACGAGGAATAAAATCACTTAAATCAAGACAAGAAGGATAGGTGATGTGTGCATATAGTCATGTGCGAGTAGTAAAAATTGACCTTGACCTGATTTTTTGGAGTCGATCAGGGCTTATTTAATTTTTTTTCTTCTTCATCTTTAAAAGTTGTTAGCCACTTGTTCTCGTCTTTTAATCCTTTCCACTTTAGATAGTCATGCACTAAAAAAAAAAAACAATCAATTTCTTATATGAGGAGGAGGAGGAGTTATTTTTAATTCATTTGTGTTGCGATATCACTAGCTTGTGACCTTTCATACGGTTAGCATGATGTGTGCCGTTATCATGGAAGTGAGGGAAATTGAAAGTGCTACTCCAGAAATGGGAGTCATGGGAGAGGAGGGGGGTGGGGGGGGGGGAGATATCAATTAATTATTTCTGCTTTCAGCTTTCATGATGATAAGCAGAGGTTTTTTTCCCTTCAAATAAATCAGTAGATAAGAGATTATCTTGTACTGAAATTCAGATTTCTCTTATTGGCCTTCAGAGATGATGTACGTACTTCAAGGGCCTCTAATTCTGATTCATTGCAGGTGTAGTTTTTATTTTTTGAAGCTGAATCTGTTCATGATTATTGAACGTTTTAAAAATTGTAACATATAACATTTATTTAATTCAATGAATATAGATTTAGTTTAGTAGTGGAGTAGTGATCTTCTTATTTTAGAGATTTAGAAATCAAGATTGTAATGTATATTTATGTATCTCAATATAGGATCTCATCTCTAACAGCTAGTGAAACAAATTAAGCAATCAACAGTAAACCTTTGTTCACAAATAAAACAGTATATACAGTGAAAATGTCAAGTTAGATTTAGAAATATTATGCATTGGCAACAAGGCAACTGATGTACAATACCTGTTTTTCACATATTTTGCAACAGTGGATTTTTGAGGCTCTGTATGTTAATTGTCAACTAGGATTAAGTGACTTTCAATGCTTGAATAATTGATGGGTGTATTTTCTTCCTCCATCTATTATGTGTATTACAGGGCTGGTATGAAGGTGTTGTATGCCTGCTACGTCACGGAGCTAAGCAAACGATAGTGGACAAAAGTGGTCGACTACCTCTCCATGCCGCAACATGTGACAAGGAATCCAGGTAATAGATATTAACATGAATAATTTCGTTTACAGGGGAGGGTTGTCTGCATCAGTGCTGTTCTTCGTAAAGCCCTGCAATCAATTATTAACCAGCAATTGCCAGGTACTCTTCTACACCTGGGTGAGGAGTGGCAAATTTGGATTGATGTCTTGCTAAAGGACTTCAGTGCTGCTCTGGAAGTGGGTACTCAGTGGGTACCCGATCCACAAAGTAGCTGTTCCAAGCGGGCAATATTCCCTTATATTTTCACTCTGCTGGGTTTCACCTTTTACTTCATGTACAAAAATTGCAGTCAATATTGAGCCCAATACATGTATTTTCCCCATTTAACATCCTGAACCTACCAAGCAGCTGAATCACCTAAAAGTTTGAGCACAGTATCATGCGGCGCATTAGCAGGGTATAGTTACCTGTACGTATACCCTTTCCGTATTCACAAAGGGTTAGGTAATAATTATAATATCGACTGGCTTATGTTTCAGGAGATGCAAGGATTTAAACTGAAATCATATTGACCTCGTCTTTGACTCGGTCAATATGATTTCAGTAAGGGCAATTTTTCCTGCTAACTCCCTCAAGACCAAACAGTCAATAAACTCATATTTATTGAAAATTGTTGAAAATCGCTTGAGAAAAATTACTGATAATTATGCTGCATTGAGGTAATATGAAATCATCATAGTGTACTTCACATCTCTGTTTCTGTAAAACACAGATAGTGAGTACACAAAGGGTGCAGCTATATGTTTTTAACCTCCTAATTTACTGATTTCTTTCTCTCTTTCTCTCTCTGTTTGCCATTCAGTTTCAAACATTTATTTTGTTGCTGCTATTTATTGAGGTATCTAGCTGAAAGTCTCACATGTAAACAGGGCTTAAACTTTGCTTCCATCATTCAGTATGGATGTCCATGTACATGTATGGCTCGGACAGAGTATACCGGTACATTGATTTTTTAATCTGGGTCATTTTGAGTAGAGCAGAGATTGAGTAATCACTGAGAATCGATGCAATCAAATGTCCGCAGTTCCACCTAATTCCAGCAAATTGCTTGAGAGGTCAATCCAAATTCCATGGTCATATTCATAGTATCTCAGATAGAATAATGATGATAAGGATAGTGTTTTTTTTTAAAGAGTAGTTGTGTTTTGTTCATATGGTCACTCCTGGTGCTCCATTATTATTCAAATGCCCTACATGTATGTTCAAGAATTCCTGATGGAAAAACAGAGAATAATCTCTGTCTTTTAGATTGTCTCTTTTTCTCTGATCCTGTAAGGCAGTTACTTAAACATGTATCTACCTATGAGTAAATGAATTTATAGTTCTTTAAAAGGCATATTTACATGCATCGAAACTGTTTTTGTGTACTCTGGAAGCACAAAACCCCTGTGGCTTTAGGTGGTGCTGACCCCTGAACCCCAAGCAGGGGCCCTCCATTGGGCCCCTTTGCCCCCCCACCCACTCCAGCATAGTTGCATAAAGTTCAGGAAATGTGTATGACTTTCACTGGCATCTCTGATTATTGCTCCAGTTTTACTCTGGCTTTAGCATGGATGCCATTGCAATGCTCAAGCAGTTTAAGGAATGATATCTAGCCATGCAGGCATGTCAAAGAAAGATAAACTCAGAGTTAACTAATTCTCCCCCAAACAACTGATCGATAAATCCAGCCATTTTTCTGTTTGCATTTTAAAAATGATGATAGGGAACCACCATACAACAAACAAAAAGGCAGCTTTCTCTATTTTTATCAAGCAGTTTCAGATTTATGCACGATCCATCCTTAGCCGAAGAGGATACATATCAATCAGATCATTTCCTTGGCTGGTTTGTTCAGACCAGTGCACAGATTTCAAGCCATGCGTTTTTGTTTGTTCATTCCTTAATGTTTGTCTTGTGTGGAGAGCTTTGTATGCACCTGCGCAAGAAATCTATATGACACGCTCCTCTATATTCCATGACATTTACTACTCCCATATGCATTCCGGTATCACAGCACTATATATATATATAGAGCCTCTTTTATGTATGGATTTTTTTTTTTTTACAGTAACTACTGTTATTTTCCCAGTGGGCGAACAAAAAGCAGGATCCGAGAGCAATTAGCTCAGGATGCTGGAAATGTAGTGTACAAAAAAATAAGAAGTTGTGGAATTAAAGGGAGAACAAATGTTTAGCTGCTGATTTGGAAATCCAATTTTGCTGTAGAGATTCTAGGAAAAGATCTTCAATACTACTTCTGCAACTGCTGCCGCTGCTGCTACTTCTACTACTACTACTACTACTACTACTACTACTACTACTACTACTACTACTACTACTACCTGACTACTACTACTACTACTAATACTACTACTACTACTACTACTACTGCTACTACTACTGCTACTGTTGCTGATACTACTACTACTACTACTACTTCTACTTCTACTTCTACTTCTACTTCTACTTCTTATTTTACTTCTACGTCTACTTCTACTTCTACTACTTCTTCTACTACCTGTTCTGCTGCTGCTACAAATCATTATTATTATTAAGAATAGTAATAATGATAAATATTGAAACAATATAAAGGAATTATAAAAGAAGCCCTGATTTTCAGTTTTGTTGTTCCTAGAAGGATGATACATACACATACAGACACATCATGAAAATATTGTCAGTTTGAAGCCAACAGAGAATAAACCGTTATACTTGATTTCAAACTTCAATGCCATTCTGGCTCAAAAAAGTCAATACAGATAAATAGCCTGTAATGTATAGCAGTCTGTCTAGTATTTTCCACCCATTTTCATCTCGTTCGCAGAGGAAATTTGTCTCTTTAGGGAGACAACATTCCTTGCATGAAAATAGGTAAGCTGATTTTAAGAGATTAAATGTCTTTTGATCAGTGCTGCATCACCACTCTCATAAAGATCTCCCTTTTTCACACACAAAATGAAATAAAATAAGAAACGCCTAGATACAAAATATGAAAGTGAATTTGGCATGTTTTAAATTATGTGCTCACTCATCTGCATTAGATGCTAAAAATAGAAAATGGCAGATTTGTAGTTGCATGATTGATGAATTAAATCTATCTTTCATACATGATTTAAATTTGACAATACATCGTTCGTTTTGAGCCAGAAGGGTGTTTACTCATATACTTTACTCATCTCTGTACAGACAATGTTCAAACACTGCAAACCATATATGTAGTTTGACACACCATTTTTCAAAACTTGAATGATATATACCAAAATACTGCATCAATAGTAATGGGTTTTAATAGGTAAGTGTAGAAGTTGAAAACTCTTCTTTTGCTCTATCACACGAAATACATCTTGCGTGTAAAGGATGTAAAAATTATGACAAAGGAAGAAACGTCGAATAAGTTTCTATAACAAATGAAATCTTCGTTAAGTGAGCTACATGAACATAATAATTGCATTTATCTGTGTGCATTTGCAAATTTACATCATCTCATAGGTCAAAGAAAGACAACTGAAGTGAATACACATATATGCTACTGATTGCTTTTACTTGAGAATTTTCAAGTCTTTTCAAGTCTTTTCATGTCTTTTCAAGCAATTCGAATTAGATTTATGCTCAATTCAAACACTGCCGTATCCTAGTGACAACGTTGAGGTACAAAGAGAAAAAAAGGATACTAAAATATTGATGTGAGATAAGAGGGCTGCTCAAGACTCGGCATGAAGCTTGATATATTGCTTGCATATTCTCTCAGTTTGACTACAATATAGATATGAAAGGAGACAGTGACGTGCAAAAAAGACTTGAAGATAGGGAAAGGGTTTCAAAAGAATGCTGTTTTTCTAACTACAGTAATATGTAGCAAAGGTCATCAGAGATGAGGTCATGTAGGCATATGATTGTAAATCACGATGTTTTATGAAAAATGTTGAAATATTTTTCACAGGAAAATGAAGGATAACAAGAGAGAGAGAAAGAGTTTGACTTAAGAGGAGGAGGGGTACGTTATGTATGTATGTAAGAATGTATGTATTTTTGCATAAAATGCATTAATTCCTATATGAATTCCACTTTGCATACAAATACATTGATGTTGGATGTTGGATGAGCCTCTGGCAAGCTTTTTAGTTGTCAAGATAAACTTCACTTTAGAAAAAAACTATTCATAAAATGAGTTAACAGGTCTATTGCAAACCAGACCATTTATAAAACCAATCAATGTAGAGCTCGCATTTATGACTTGTATACATCTGACCTCCTTTGTGATATTTCAGTGATGTAATTCATTAATTTTAACTTATGTTTGAGCTGCAAAGCATCTCAGAGGGTGTGGTAGCTTAATGAATTATAAACAGAGTATTACCTTGGAAACAAAAAGAACATTTTATTCTCATAAATGTCGCTCAACTTAGAAAGACTTAGAAAGACCCTTGGAACCTGGGAAAAAGACAGTTTCTTAATAACCAGAACTGGAAAATAGAATAATAAATCTGGATGAATGGAGCACTTGATAATAAATAGCATCTCTAAATAAACTCATGGAGAAGAGGTTGTCCTACTTCTCTTGTATTTTATGAGTTTGTTTAAAGTTTGATGAAGACAAGAGAAAAAGGGAAAGAGATGGGAAAATAAAGAAAGGGTGAACAAACTTTTATATTTGAAATGTAGAATTATGAAATGCTATAACAGGAAGCATTATGTCGGCCTGCCCCTTAGGGTATTAATTTTAATTTGTGAAAATTTCACTCAGCTGGAGTTTATTTTGTTGAAATCTCAAGCCACCAATTTGCTGGAGAGAATCCTACTTACGACTCTTTATGTTGGCAATTTGCCCACATAACCAATTTAAGTTTTAAATATGTATTCACTTTTCCTTTGTAATACATTACATTGCCACAAGTTTTTCACAATATTCTTTTCGCAATATTCATGAATATTACCCATGCGAGTCATTTGTTAGAAATTTAATTCCAACTTTTTTTCTGTTGTCTTTTGTTTATGTATATTCGCCTGTTCTTGCTGCCTTTTCCTCCTTGATAACATTCTTAATGTAGAGTTGGAGCTTTACAAATACTGGGTGGAATGATTATACCTGACAACATGTTTTGTACAGTGCATTGTGAGATGAATAATATGAACAGTCAAAACTGTATATAAAGACTGCTCATAGGAAACAAAAAAGAAGTCTTTATAGACGGGAGGTCTTTATGTACAGGTTCAACATGTTCCTGTATTATGTTTGAATTATTAACTTAATCAGGGAAACAGAAAATATGGTCTCTATATTTATTATTTCAATGCAGGTAGTTGCTACATTGAATTTCACTGTAATTGAAATTGCATAAAAAGAGCAAAGGCCTATTAAACAGCTTGGATAAGTCTTTGGGCATTTACTTCTAAAGACCATCTTTCTTTATTCCTTTGATCGGTCTTTGTGTAAAGGTGTAAATGTACTAGCATTATTTTGCAGTCATGAGAAAAGATCATGCTGACTCTTGTCTGTGATCTTATATATGTATTTGTTTTATTTCGATTAGATATTGGCAATGCTCTTCTTTTCAATATTACTTCACGCAATCTTGACTTGCTCAACAGCTCAACATGCTCAGAATGCAGCTGCCAGGGTTTTATCAGGGAGATATAAATATGATCACATTTCTCTTGTTTTCACAAAGCTGCACTGGTTGCCAATCCAAAAGCACATAGAATTCAAAATCCTTCTCCTCACATGGAAGGCTGTAAATGGATTGGCACTAAACTATTTACTAAACCTTGTTGTGCCTTATACACCAGCTCGTAGTCTAAGATCATCACACCAGCATCTTCTATAAGATCCCCAAGACAAGAGTAGCCTGTCGTGAAACGGCCTTTACAGCTGCGGTACCTTCTCTTTGAAATAATTTACCATTTAATTTGAGAATCATAACTTCCTTAGAGACCTTTAAATCCAAGCTAAAATCTCTGTTTTTTTAAACACAGTACCTGTACTTGGCACAATGACCCCCATCCACACTCTCTTATTCTTTCTATTTTTCTTGTGCACCTTGGAAAAGAATTGTCTAGATAGACGGAGCGATAGCTCAGTCGGTAGAGCAGTGGTCTCGTAATCCGGTGACCCAGGTTCAAAACCAAGTAGATGCGCTAGTGCCCTTTGGTAAGGCATTAATCCTCATTACCAGGTCCCTCGGTGAGGACCTAAAGCCGTCGGCCGTCCGGTTGCTTACTAACAAGCATTTATGCTTTCTTAGCAGTCGGGTAAAATATCCACCACCACAACAAGCATAACATATAAATGCCTATTATTATTATTATTATCTTCTGATTGTTTCCTCCTGCATCCAGGACACTGTCAGCTCTCCTGCAGTCACTGAGCATCAACGACATTGACAAACCTGACAATGAGGGCATGACTGCACTCCATTGGGCAGCCTTTCATAACCGACCGGAGCACATCCAGCTTCTCATGCTACGAGGAGGTGACATCTACCAGACAGACATCGATGAGAAGACACCGCTCCATTGGGCAAGTCAGGTATGTCATTTTGCAGTTGTGACAGTTGTTCTGTTATCAATTTCTAAGGCTGCCCAAAATTCTTACTGCATTCTTGGTTCTGGTTCTAGTTCTGGTTCTGATTCTGGTGGGCTCCTGCATAAACTCCTCAGCTGGGATGTAACATGCAGGCGGAGTCGACTGGGCAGAGTACTTAATTTCTAAAGTTGGCTCTAGCAATTATTTTGCCCATGTTGAGCTTTTGTAAGTTATCTTTAAAGGCTCCCAGGGTGTGGGCATTTCTAGCATTGTTCGGGAGAAAGTTCCATTCAGGGAATGTCCTAGGATATAGAGAGTGTTTATAACAGTCCTTACAGCAGATAACTTCTTGAATGATACTGAAGAGCGTATTCTTGTAGACGGCATATGATAACTAATCCTGACCTTGACCTTAACCCTAACCCTTATCGTAAAGCCCAATCAACCCTCACCCAACCCCTAACCCTATATCTCGTACAAAATACAACCCAGACAATTTCTCTGCGCTGATTTTCTACACTAGCCGCATTTCTAAATTCAACCCTGGACCTTTATATGAAGTCAAGGCATAAGCAACTCATCTGCTATCTGCAAGAAGACTGTATTGTCTGTCTGGTAGTAACCTTCTTCTTGCAGATCACCATGTCATTGCATATGAGTATGTTTAAAAAAAAAGGCTTCTTATTCCATTGGTTTTAAGATCTGTTATATATTTTACTTTGCAATAGAATAGCCTATTGAGTATTTTCTCAGTTATCATTTGCACTGAAAATAAAGCATGAATCAATTCATAAAGTTCAATATTTCAAACATTATTCTCAGTTATACTCATGATATTGGGTTCTTGTATAAAGCGATCATATCTGTAAGACTTGACATTCCTGGCGATTTTTACCCTTGCCTTAGCATGGCTGCCATTACAGAGCGGTAGCATTTCAAGGAATTAAATCCTGCCAGGTACCCAGTTACATCACCTGGGTTGAGTGTGGCAAGTGTTGATCAATTTCTTGCCAAAGGACATTAGTGCCGCAGCAGGGGACTTGAACTGCGGACCTTGTGATCCACAGTCCGGTGAAGTATCCAGTCGACCATTACACCTCTACTCGATCTAAGGAAGATGTGAAACTCTTTTGTTTCCTATCATCTCCTCTTTCTCTCCCTCTATCTCCACCACTCTCTATTTTTTTAAAATTTTATCCAATTTGATTACTGGTTTGGCTGAAGTGCCTTATTAAGGTTAATTGTTTTCCAGTCCAACATGTGATTATCTACCGTATGTACATTGTATTTTGATCTTCATTTATATAGTCAGCGAGGTGCATGCATTTAGATTTTATACAGAGTTTGATGATTCTAAACCTTAGCTCATCATGAATGAAACCATTCTAGATTGCCTACATTCTAGAACCACTTTCTTAATCTAATCTTGTACATAGTCATAGACAACTTAATCAACCTTTCAGAATTCAGTTTCTTTCCACGTGCAGTGCTGCTCTGTTAGTTCCGCTCTTGCCCTACATTTATAAGTATAGATACAGTTAGGCAAACAAAATAAAGTCACTCCCACTCCTCTAGATCAATTTATATTGCTTGTACTGACCTTCTCTCTCTATAGGCCTGTCTTCATCAGCTGGTGATTGCCAAATAACCCGCTATTTTAACTACTGTATCCCGATCGCAAATTATCCAGCTAATTTACGACTTCATCAGCCTGCAGTTGCAATTAGCTGGAAATTTGGTCAAGATAATCATTCCTAGATACCTTGGGCTAATTTGCAAAATATCCCGCTATTTTGCAAAATGTCCCGTTATTTGTCCAGTGTGTCTTAACCAGCCCGGTGCGTCTTAACCAGCCCGAAGACTCACACTATGCCCAAACGCTGAGCAAAATATCTGGAGCTACTTTTTCGAGCTCGAGTTTTGAGTTTCGCGGTCAAGTCTCGAGCTGATGAAAACGCAATTTTGTAACTTTTGGCTTATTTCCCAAATCAGAAATAGCAGCTATTTGGCGATCTCGAACTGATGAAGACATACTTTATGTAACATCTAGACATTGCTTACACATGCAGATGATATTGTTGATGAAATGCATGAGGGTCACTCTTTCTAGGGCTGCTCCATGATTATGTATATACAGCAAATAAAGGGGGGGGGGGGAGGGTGGGGGTCTTATTGCCCCCAAATCTAACACCCTAAAAAGAAGTTGACCAAATGTACATTTTTTTTTTACAAAAAGAAATAAAAGAGGGCCAGGATAATCTTTCACCCCCCCCCCCCCCTCCACCCTTCCTCCCCTGGATCCGCCCCTGCTTTCAGCAAAATAATTGGCATTTCAAATTTGTAATGAAAATCCATTGAAAGTGATTGTTAGGGATTGAATGTCCTAATTATACAACTCAGCTCTTCAACTTCTTTCAAGGCATTTGCAAGCTTTGCACTTATAATCTACCTCAGGGTATTTTAAGATTGATTCTTTAGATACAAGAAAATGATATTTAAAAGTTTCCATAGTAACTACAAAGCCATGGTAGACTACTGACAAATGCATTGATTAACATTTTATTGGCCGTGGTACGGTTCCTACTTAAAATGCTGCTTAAAGATGAGGCTGAAAAATGGCCAAGTTGTTGTCGAAGTTCAAAGTTCAAATTTTATTCACTCCTTAAAAAAGAATGAACATGTACATTCTCAGGAGTACTGTGATTTTGTTTTTCAAGGAGTTATTCTCCATGGTTAATTATTTTGTAAATATGAACAGATTTGTAATATATTCAAAAGCAAATAACCAATTTACTTGCTAGAAATGACTAAATTACTAAGAAATAGAGAGAATTGTTCATGTTACTGATGTGCTTGTTGAAAATATTCTTCTTAGAGGTGTTTGCAATTTGTCTACAGCTTTCGAAGTACTGAGTGATAAGGTTCAGGATAAGACTGCCCTCAGTCAGTGCTGCAGCCCAATTGTTTACTTTTCATGATCTCAAAACTCTTTCTGGCAACACTAGTATAGTGAATTTTTTTTTTAACAAGGCTGTTTAAAAAATGTAACTTTTCCTGGGAGAAATTTCAATTATTTAAACATATTTGTGGCTTACACCCAGTAAATAAGATTGATTGATCAATCTGTATTGATAAAAACAAGTCAGAAAAAAAGAAAAAAGAAAAAAGGTTCAAGTCTCGCTGGTTCCAAGATTTTTTCTGACTTGTTTTTATCAATACAGATCAATCAATCGATCTTATTTACTGGGTGTAAGCCACAAATATGTTTAAATAAGGCTGTTTAAGTTTTCATCAGCAGTATATACATTGCACAATAAGAAAATAAACTTCTATTAGCCATAACATGAAAATTGATTTTTGCACATGAATAGCCTGCATGCTGCTACAGTTTATTCACTTTTCACCTATAGAATCAAATTACCTGGGGGTGTTTCACAAAGATCCTAAGTCGAACTTATCTCTAAGTTGGACTTAACAATTATGGAAAGCCATTAGCATCTTTGAAAATATTTTGTAAAAGTTATTTTAAAAGGCATAAAATGTTGATTCAAATCATTCATATTGTCTATCATCAAGGAGATTGCATGTTCTCGATGTGGAATTTTTGAAAAGTCTAAAATACTTGAATTTTTGCCTTTGAATATATTTTATTTTAAGGCTACAAATGACTCTCCATAATATTTAAGTCCAACTTAGAGTTAAGTATGACTTAGAATCTTTGTGAAACACCCCCCAGGTCTATTTATGGAATTTATTGCTATGTCGGCTTTTTGTTGAGTAACTAGTGCTCGATCTGTTCCATTTGAAAGCATGTGTATCCTCCTTACTTCAGGTTTTAAGATTCAAGATTCAAATTTTATTGTCCACGTTAAAAAAAATACAGAAATTTGGGCTCCACCGGCAACATTAAGATAACAATGAATAACATAAGAATACATGAATGTGCACAGAACGAAAACATCAATTAGATTTACATACAAATTTCAATATAAATTATGTCTAAAGTAAAGACCTACTCTAAAGAAGAGGAGATAGCAGAGTAAGATTATAGACTGAAAAGGAATGAATTAGAAAGAGCAAGAAAGAACAAGAATGTAGGTGAGGGGAAGAGAGAATAAAAAACACTATATGCCTCCAAACATCTGCTTTAGAGTAATTTTAGCACTAAACGTGAAGAACAAATTTGTTCCTTTCGATTCAACCAATTTATCGTTTTTGCTTTCAATGCTGCATATGGTGGGTTCAAATTGTGGGTTCAAATTTCTGATCAATTCACCACTTATATCTCTGGCAACAAAATGCACAAAAGTTATTGAAAGTGTTTTATTGTTTCTGCTAGAAATATTTTCTGCATTCAAATTATGATTCAAAACATATTTATTTCCTTCTGGTAAGGAATGTGTTAGAATTTTCAACGAATAATATATTTGTTTATGAAAAAAAATCATAAATTTTTGTCCATATTTAGGTTATCATGCCTTATTTGGCATTTACAGATTGTGCATCACACATATCGATCAGGATTGTGTTAACAATTTCAACAAATAATATTTGTTGATGAAAAAGATCATAAAATTTTGTCCATATTCAGGTTATCATGCCTCATTTAGCAATTACGTTTGCATTACATTTATAAGACTGATTAGATCGTGTAATTTTGTCAAGTGCAGTCATCTGGTGAATATCTTTCAAGCAAGCTCAATTAGCTGCCTCTTGATTATTTGCTCACATATGTTGCTTTAAACCTCTGCTTCTTTTTTTATAGTGATGTCACTATGAACATGACTGACAAAGAAAGCGGACAAAATATACAGTTCCTCAGGTAGACAAAGGAACATCCCTTCACTGCTATTATGTAAAAATGTGTAGAACAGGTGTCACATGCATATTCACCTTTTTACATAATAGCAGTGAAGGGATGTTCCTTTGTTTACCTGAGGAACTGTATATTTTGTCCGCTTTCTTTGTCCGTCATGTTCATAGTGTGTAGAGCTATATTTTAAATAGAATATGTATGTAACCCCTCCTTCAAGTCTCATATGTTAATGAGCCTCTAGAGAGATGAGGAGTATAGTCGCATATAGTATATTTTTTCTTCATAAAATGTAATTTGTTGATTTTTGCACAGAATGTTGATTACTACTTCAATAGAGATTTATGAAGAGTAAGAATATACAAATATAAAAAAAAAGAAAAAGAAAGAAAAGAAAAGTGAAAGGCGTCAATATTCTCAAAAAGAATAAAAATGCATAACCAACAACAACACAATACAAACTAAATAAATTATAGAGGTCCTAATATATTTCTGCATTGGAAGTGTGTCGGGCGTGGTTGTAAGTTACGTTTTAATGATTTTTTTTGTTGTTGCCATCATGGTTCCTATTTTTGGTTGCACAAGGTTGGCAGCTCTGATCAATTCCATGTGCTTGCTTCAAAGAAAAAACAAAACAGCTACTTTGTGCGTCTGTACCTACATTGTAACACCCAAGTGGTAGCTGAAGAGGAAAGCATAGGCGCATAATAGAAGGTTGGACTGTTAGATTCAAGGTTTTCGACTCCCATCATCTCCATGTGCTTGCTTCCGAAGAAAAAACATCAACTTCTTTGTGAGTCTGTACTTAACATCCAAGTGGTGGCTGAAGTGGAAAGCATAGGCGCATAATAGAAGGTTGGACTGTTAGATTCAAGGTCTTCGACTCCCATCATCTCCACGTGCTTGCTTTCAAAGAAAGAACAACAACATTCGCTTCTTTACGAGTCTGTACTTAACACCCAACTGGTGGCCATGAAGTGGAAAGCATAGGCGCATAATAGAAGGTTGGACTGTAAGACTCAAGGTCTTCGACTCCATCATCTACACATGCTTGCTTTCATAGAAAAAAAAAACATGTCGCGTCTTTGCGAGTCTGTAGTGGTGGCTGAAGTGGAAAGCATAGGCGCATAATAGAAGGTTGGACTGTAAGACTCAAGGTCTTCGACTCCATCATCTACACATGCTTGCTTTCATAGAAAAAAAAAACATGTCGCGTCTTTGCGAGTCTGTAGTGGTGGCTGAAGTGGAAAGCATAGGCGCATAATAGAAGGTTGGACTGTTAGATTCAAGGTCTTCGACTCAATCATCTACACATGCTTGCTTTCATAGAAAAAAAAAACATGTCGCGTCTTTGCGAGTCTGTACTTAACACCCAAGTGGTGGCTGAAGTGGAAAGCATAGGCGCATAATAGAAGGTTGGACTGTTAGATTCAAGGTCTTCGACTCCATCATCTACACATGCTTGCTTTCATAGAAAAAAAAAACATGTCGCGTCTTTGTGAGTCTGTACTTAACACCCAAGTGGTGGCTGAAGTGGAAATTCTACACCGGTTAAAGTAAGTGTTTCAGATCCATGTACTTCTTCCCAAGAGGAAGCATGTTGAATTTGGATGGATGTGAATTGTCGTACTTGGACGTTTTTAAGCTGTTTTGTGTTTACAAGTCTAATAAGAATGGTGAGTGAATGAAATTGACTGCAACTGACCTGTAAAGTCCACATACGATGGACTGCAAAGTCTCACACATATGCCTCATCTGTGAACCGACATTTAATGCTACTGTGACAATAGGTGTGGGTCTTAATTTCGTCAAAGGTATTAAATATTTCAGTAAGCTACAGGGTACATACATTTATCCTTGCTAGAAGGGGGAATTATGGAACAAACATTAGAGCTTAAGGCTTGTAGGGGTTTTGAAGATGGGGGCTTGGGGGGGGGGGGGGTCAAGACCCCCCACCCAAATAAAAACAAAAATCTTCAACCCCCCCCCATTTTTTTTTTGTTGATTATGAATGCATTTAGGGGAGGCAAACATGTAAAAGGAATTCAAGAACCCCCAGCCCCCTCCCCAAGGCTCCCAAAGCTGCCCCTCCTAAGAAAAATCTTTCCAGAATCATGCCTGCTTCATGCCCAAAGTAAACTCAAACTCAAAAAGTGGAAATGCACCTTATGGGCCTTATTGTCTTATAAAGATTTGCGATTGATCTGAATCAGTCGCAAGTACTCCCAATCAATCACACGTTTGCAGTCTCCTATCTCTTCTGTACATATTTGAGATTGATATCAACTGTTTGTGAGACGGGCCATGCATGATGTGCCAGCTATTGAAGGATTTAATTTGTCCCTTCTGTAGAAAGCATCGCTTTCCTCATCCTGCCAATATACACGCCTCCGCACACGTACTCTCCCATCCATGTAATTGTTGTCATGGTTACGATATACCAGGGACATGCTATAGTAGGTCCATGGATATACCATGTGGAAATTCTCTTTTTATTTATCTCTTTCTTCTCTCCTGCATGCTTGCATCCTTACAGTATGGTGCCTATATTAGGCAAGCATATATTTGACATAAGGAATATAGTGTACAATGCATCGTATGGTTTTAATGATATGCTTTCATCATGTTCAGCGTAGATAAGAAACACTTTCATGTTTGGTCTTTTGTTAAAAACACAACACACATTCTTTATTGCTCGTCAGAGATCTTTGCTTATATTTTAATTTTTTTTTAATTTTATTTTTTAGTATAATGCTTCTGAAAAATGACGTCTTTATCTTTATCTTTCTCTTTGTTTCCTTGTCAAAGAAATCTATACACTTACATTGATGTGTCCTCTTACATGTTAAAGGCAATTTCTTCATGCATGTGAGCATTTTGTGATGGTAAAGAATGGATAAAGTCAGCATTATGTCTGTTTGGAACCAGAAGGGCACTCATTAACTCATTTGCTAGAAGAGAGTCAATGCCCTGGCCTTCTGACCCTGAACAGACAATAGTTAATGTAGTTGTACCTGTAGGTCTAACTTCGTGACATTAAACATGCCTGGAGGATTGCAGACATGCAATCAAATGGGTGAATTAAATGAAGTAAAAAAGGATGCCCCTTTTTCCGAGTTATCCAGTGAATTCTGTCCATATTTAATTTAGATTGAAATGCAGAATGTGGAGAAAGAGAATCCCGCGGGCTTGTGGAGAAAGAGAACCCCCCGGGCTTGTGGTCGTGGGGATTAGATGGGTGCGTTTAATCACCACTTCTGACGTCAGTTTGAACATCACAGGATCAACTTCTGAATAAGATCTGAATTATGTGCGGCTTACTGGGGGTGTAGCTATTCCAGCTTATCCAATATCCATTGCATATTTCATGAGTCAGTTTAATGAAACCTGAGCAAGAGCGTAATTGGAGAAGGGAGAGTGAGCATGGTGTTGACATAAATGTAAATGAAAGTGTCTGCGAGCTACATGGATATAATCATGAGGTATCAAGTTTTCCATTTGTAAATTTCCCCGTCATAGTGTTAAAACCCATCGATCTGCTCTCAAGCCATGTTTAACTGACAATTTATTGGAAACCAACTCCTATTTAATCCACATGTTGTCACTAGTTACTCAATCTTACGTATATATGCGTGTGATGACATCAGAGAGATGGCATGTAACTCCCTAGACAACCATTTCTCCCCCCCCCCCCTCCAAGGATAAATACTGTTTGATTGGGGTATTAATTGGGTGTCTGGACACTGAATAGACAAACAGCCTCCTCTTTAGTTTGTTTATATGAATTTAACACCAAATATTCATCAAATAGCACTATAACCCGGGACAATAACCAACATGAATATTTGTACTCAATGAAATTGTCCAACATAAGTCTTTTATTAAAAGATCTATGAAATAATTGCTTGTAAACTTCTTCAAATAGCTGTTTTAAATCAAATGTCCGAATGCACAACCTGTCCGGAAACACAATGTCTAGGTATACCTGCAAGGGACATTCCTCCATCAATATTCTCTAAGATGACTGAAAATCCAATAAAATTACCTCTTAGCAACTACACCATCCTCCAGTACACAATCCCCAGTACATTCAATGACATTGGTAGATTCACAAGGAGGGGGATCATGTGCCCACAAAAAAAATTGCTTTTAAATGAAGTGATTACCTTTCTGAAAATGTTGTTTGTTAGATATTATTTTACTAAAAAGGCACCAAATATAAAATGCAAGATGCATGATGTCTACATTTGGGGAGGCTTGTGAGAGAATTTTAGACTCAATTGCGACCCCCCCTCTTGAGAACGTGCCCTCTGCCTAGTCAATCAGGTTAGGAAAATGACCACAGAGCAAATGTTGCTGGAGCATGTACTTGTCACAGAACCTGATTCTCTTCATGACCAAAGCAGCATGTATGCATGCTAACACGTCATCATAAGACTAACATAACATATAACATAGAGTTATAAAGTCAGATCAGATTGGATCTCAAATCAATCTTACAGTGAACATACATCTGTTATTGCAATTGTTTATACCATGTATTTTTCCCTATACTGGTAACTACTCCATACAAGTTTTTATTAACTTTTTTGTAGTTTCCGTTTTTATGCCTCCGCCACCGAAGGTGGTGCCGGAGGCATCATGTTTTCGGGTTGTCCGTCCGTACGTCGTACCGTACGTCCGTCCGTCCGTCCGTACGTCCCGTTTGACCATTATCACAATATCTCAAGAACCATTTAACTCTTAAGCTGCCACCCATACAATGTACCCAGTGCCACAGTGCTAATTCCTATTGTGCCACAGTGCTAATCTCCTGCGTGCCAAGTTAATTTTAAGGTTGGTTCAAGTGCGTGTTATTTAAATCTTTACAAAAAAGAAATCGCTGAATTACTCGAGAAAATCCAATCTGACTGTTGTATACAAAGACGCGGAATCCAAAGCCGATAATCTGATGCACGCGATGGTACTTTCAATAGCGCTGCAAAAGCACTCAGCACGGTGCAATGGGCATGAACAATAACTGTTATTACATCTGCGCGCTAGCGCGCACAAAGCACCGTAGCGGTGGCTCGCTAGCATGAACGTGGCTTTCAATCGATAGCACGCTCGCGTGCACATGGCACTATAACAATAGCGCGCTAGCAGTCTCATGGCAGGATAAGAGTTAAGATTTAAACTTAAGACTCGGGAATAGTATTTATCACCATAGGAAGACGATCTGATTAGATTTTGGAGTACGTAGGTCAAAGGTCACAGGTCACAGAGGTCAACTTATGAAATTCCTTGTATTGAGTTTGTTAGCGCGATATCTCAAGAACCATTTGAGATTTAAACTTCAAACTTAAGGATAGTATGTATCACCATAGGAAGACGATCTGATTAGATTTTGGAGCACGTATGTCAAAGGTCAAGGGTCACAGAGGTCAACTTATGAAATTCCATACATTGAGATTGTTATCATGATATCTTAAGAACCACTGGAGATTTAAACTTCAAACTTAGTGATAGTGTGTATCACTATAGGAAAACAATCTGATTAGATTTTGGAGCACGTATGTCAAAGGTCAAGGGTCACAGAGGTCAACTTATGAAATTCCATACATTGAGATTGTTATCATGATATCTCAAGAACCACTGGAGATTTAAACTTCAAACTTAGTGATAGTGTGTATCACCATAGGAAGACGATCTGATTAGATTTTGGAGCACGTAGGTCAAAGGTCAAGGGTCACAGAGGTCAACTTATGAAATTCCATACATTGAGATTGTTATCATAATATCTCAAGAACCACTGGAGATTTAAACTTCAAACTTAATGATAGTGTGTATCACCAACGGAAAACAATCTGATTAGATTTTGGAGCACGTAGGTCAAAGGTCAAAGGCCACAGCGCACATTATGAATGCAAAAACAGCTTGTGATCGCTTTATCTCAAGAACCAATTGATGGATTCATGCCCAAATTAGGTCATGTTTGTTACTTGCAGAGCCAATGAACTGAGTAGATTCTTGGTTCATAAGGTCAAAGGTCAAAGGTCATGGGCCCATTATGTATGCAAAAATAGCTTGTGAACGCATTCTCATTAGAACTGACAGATGGATTACTATTTAACTCAGAACATCTTGCAGAGCCAATGAACTGAGTAGATTTTATGGTCATGAGGTCAAAGATCAAAGGGTCATATATGTATATGAGAAATTGCTTGTAATCACAATATTCTGAGAACCTGTCAATGGATTACCATTGAACGTGAATTCAATTTTTTTTTTCTGTTTTGGTTTGTAAAATTGCTCTATAACGGAGGCATCATTTTCGACTGCGGCAGTCGAATTCCATCTAGTTTCTCTTACTATATGTATATTTGTCATTTTTGTTTATATTATAATATTGTTTTTATGCTTGAGAGGAATTAATAAATGGAACTGAACTATTCATATATTTCTTTTTGTTTTTGTTTTTGTACTCCTCTTTTATAAAGAATGGCAGTCTTGTGTGCAGCTCGGTCATGGCCAAGTGTCACAGTGGGGGCGCCCCGCTCATCAACGCAACGGAAGCCACAGGGAAGACTTGCGTTCATCTGGCAGCGGCTGCAGGACACCATGAAATCCTGCTGGAGTTTGCTCAGATTCCCAGTGTAGACTTTGAGGCCTTAGATCCAGATGAAAGGTATGTGAGCTAAATCTTTACATTTATTGAGATCCGTAAGGGTGTTTGCTGTGTGTTATAGTTTATTTATTTATTTATTTCTGCATGGTTCAACAGTGTATACATAGTATGATCATGACCATCACGGTAGTAAACATGAGATTAGGATCATTATACATTGCAATTGTAATAATACAGAAGGATATGAAGGTATGACAATATAAGCGACACAATTAAGTTATATATTTGCAAGTTTTAAAGAAAAAGTCAAGAAATTTAAAGGAAAAAAAAAAGAGGAATAATAGAATAGAATAAAATAGAATAGTCCTGATTTTAATCTCCAAATATTAACATTTACATGTAACAAAAATATGGAAATATATAGGATGAAAAACAAAGTACAATAATGAAAGAATGTTAATGCCCTTATAGCTCTGAGCAGCCAATAAGAGGAAAGAGAGCTAATTTTAACCTTGTCAGATTGTCTTCGTCTGTCATTGAGGAATATTCTTCATAATAGAACTATCATTTTCTAAAAGTTTTTTCTTTGCTTTAGAATTCAAAACTTTCACATTAAAAGTCTTTGTGATTGCCATGTTGCTAGTTAAGTCACATTGATTTGTCTCTGCATCTTTGTTCTGTTACTATGATCAACCAGGACACCCTTGCACTGGGCAGCGGTCAAAGGTCATGTCAACTGTGTCAAGGTGCTGCTTGAGCTTGGGGTGTGTCCCTCGCCCGTAGACCTCGATGGGAGCACGCCGCACCAATACAGCATCCAGGCCGGGAAGAGCGAGGCGACGAAACTCCTCGAGGGGACCGAGTGCGGTCTGGGCCAGGAGACCGAGGAACCGGCAGAATCGGAAGGGACCAAGGACGGTGTGAAGAAGAAACGTTTTGCCTTTCTCACCAGCTGGTTAGACAAGAGAAAGAACACCAAATCGCAGTTTAGCAATGCAGAGAAGAAACAGGATGGTAACTTTGAAGATGTCTTCAGTGGTTTGTCACACGAGGGCAGTGTTCAGAAATCAGAATCTATACTTAGAACAAAAAACGATGCTGCAAGGCAGGGATCTACGAAAGGTGCGATAGGTTTTGACGTGTTATCGGACGATCCCGTTCTCTCAACGACGGAGGACAAGAATATAAACGCTGACAAATCAAGAACTACAGCCAATGTTGGGAAAAGTCATTTGGACGATCAGAACTCATCGACGCATCTTCACCGTAGGACAGACCACGACACGCAAATAGCGAGTAGGAGGAAACCACGGAGGAGACAGCCCATGGAAGGTGAACTGCAACATTCCGCGTCGGAACCACATATAGGTTCTAGCTACCCTGCATCCCCAAAACATGCAGACTTTATACTGGATAACCTCTCCCTCAGCTCTCCTCAAAATCAGGTTACCGTGGTAACTAATGGAACAACAGGTAACATTTATTTTGAGTGTTTGTTTCTCATAATTAAGAGTGAAATTCTGTCTGCCGGCCATGTTAGCTGATCTATCCATTAGCTGGAGTACCATGCTCAATCATCAGCGTCATAAATTGATTCGCTACTGTTAACAATATAAGATCGCAGTGTGCATTATGCCTGGGGACACAGTCAATATAAATGCTGTAAGCATGCATGACCAAGAAAACGCGTATAACTTTTTTTTTTTATAGATTGGACGCGGTCGGCGCGGGGGGGGGGGGGGGGGGGGGGCATTATGGAGTGATGTCTTAGATCAATAATGCATGCAGGTACCATTTTGTTATGTGTATATGATTATTACAGAACAGTAGGCAAATACTTGTCTGTAGCAAATTTGCAAGGGATAGTTTATGCTATGATTTATTCAAGTTTCATGAAAGGTGAGCATACATGGAACAACAAACAAATATATTGTAATGTACAACCACAAACTTTTTGCAACATAAAACTTGTGTGTTTCCTAGGGACAGCCATTTTCAGCAGCGAGAAACTGTTACTCGTTGCAACAATTTAGTGTTGGGTCAATTGTCATTTAGCTACATCACATCATGACACTTTCTTGAATCTGAAAAAACTCATAAATTTGTGAACATTTCCTGCATGGGAGAGTTTCTTGTTTCACATATTTTTGCTCTAACATGGCAGATTACATATGTGTTATAACACAAACATCAGGCCTGATAATTACCTGATTTAAATCGGTTCCCGATTTTTTATTTTTTTCCATGATTTTTTTTTTTCTTCCCGTTTTTTTAAATCATTATTTTTTTTTTTAAACCCAATTTATTATTTTTTTTCTTCCCGATTTTTCCCTTATTTTCTTAATTTTTTCCAATTTTCTCCCAATTTTCTTACTCAAAAGGGGGAAGGTTGTTAGATGCCGTTCCCCCCCCCCCCCCGAATCATTTTTTTTTTTTGTACTTAAGGGAGGTGTGGTTGAGGGCTCACTATCACCCCTGAAACATGTCTGACTCACCTGGTGTAATTACAGTGGATGAATTAGGAAGATGCAATCTTTTGTCTTTGCAGGTGGTAGGAAGGATGGAAGAGAAGAAGATTCCAGCAGCTCTACTGCAGGAAGACTGATGGACTCTGGATCTTCCCTCCTTGTCAAACCGTTCTTTAGGGCTATGCCAAACGCAGAGGTACTGCAACAACAAGCCAAGGAAATCCTGGAGGCGCAGAAGAGTCCAGGAGGTAGATAAAAAGACTATTGTCCCTTGGATAGGAGGTTAAATGTAGAGAAGAGTCACTACCTTTGCACCTTAAGAACCCACTGCACTATGCGTATAAGAGTAGGGGGAAACCCCGGTGTAGTGGTCCACCTGCACACACCCCAGTATAGTACGATAATACTCTGTAAAGAGATATCTACTTAAAAGGGAAGAAGTTATCAACAGCCCCCAATTTGTGTTTTGGTTTAATAACTATTGTTTTCATTCTAATATAAATATATATTAGATACTTTAGTGGAAAGAACGAAAATTCTGCAGATGCTATGTCCATTGTTAAGATTAGGCTTTTGACACCATGGGATTTAAATTGAAAAGAAGCTTTAAAATCCTTAAAAAAGCAACATGGTGAGGAGTTTATAATCATACATATGCTACACAAATTGGTACTTTTTTTATACATTACTGTCCATGTACTGGGGGGCATTTCATGAAACAATTAGTCAGTGGTTTTCACCGACAAATTAGTCAGCACTGACTAAATTTGACCAATCAGAGGCCTGGAAAATAGTCTGTGGCAATAGAATTGTCGGTGAAAACGATATTGGTCGGTGAAAACCACCGACTAATTGTTTCATGAATAGCCCCCTTTTCTTTTTCAGGTAATTTACTTTATATTGAAGCAATGTAGCAATAAAAGCGATAGTACTGTTGCAAACCTGAAGTAGAAAAAATTATCAGATTGGTCCGTAAAATAATGTCCATCCTAGATGAGTTGATATGTTGTCATCACATTGCTAAAAGCATGCTGGATGGTATTGTAATCAGGATATATGGCAAATGTTATAAGAATTAAACTCTGTGTAGTTCCCTATGTTAATGTGAAATGCAGAGTGCCTATCTATTTTCTTCCTTCGGAATTGGGACTGGGGACAAATTCAGATGATAGGCATGAAGCTTGGGGAGGAGGGGGGTCTTGGCCACCCTCAGCAACTTACGTCATTCTCGATCTCTCTAGAGCCTTTATTAATGAGCAAATAAAATCGGTCTAAAACCTGTAAACATTTTACCGGTTGAAGGAACTCTCGAGATGCTCTATTAGTGGCATTGATTTTTTGTTTTCCAAATGGGTCTATTTTCTGTGTAGGCCTACTCTCCTTCAGTTATGATAATAGCTATAATTTTAGAGTTACTCATACTGCTCTACAATTGCATCTCTTTTTGTTATTCTTAATGAAAATCAGTTTTAAATATTCATGTGGTTACTTTTTCTTAGCCAAACTAGCAACAATTTCAACTTATTTGATGACCATGTGAAGTTAGTAACCTTTAATACTTTTCTCTGTTTAACCTTTTACAGGGAGCCATCAGCAGATTAAGACAGGAAGACCAGCTAGTGGGCGGGCACGTTCTAGTCTGGACCACTATGGCTTCATGGGACGACCTAACAGTCCTAAGCTTGCCCCCATCTCTGCCAAACCAAGGAGACTTGGTAAGGATTTTAATGTGTGTAATACCTCATTTGCTAGAGCTCTGGACAGGTCTGGGGGTGTTTCACAAAGATCCTAAGTTGAACTTATCTCTAAGTTGGACTTAACAATTATGGAATGCCTTAAGCATCTTTGAAATTATTTTTTAAAAGGCATAAAATGTTGATCCAAATCATTCATATTTTCTATTATCAAGGAGATTTCATGTTCTTGATGTGGAATTTATGAAAAGTCTAAAATACTTCAATTTTTGCTTTTGAATATATTTTTTTAAGGCTACAAATGGCTCTCCATAATTTTTAAGTCCAACTTAGAGTTAAGTTTGACTTAGAATCTTTGTGAGACATCGTACCAGATCTCCAAGATTCCAGGGCCAGTGCAAGTGGTATTTCTCATGGCCTACTGTTAATATACAGGAATGCATATGCTGCATCACCAAAATCAGTTAAGGCCTTGTTTGCCTGTTGAACTGATGGGAGACCAGTCCTTACAGGGTAGACCCCCTTAAATCAATTAGATTGGGTAGCCCAATAAATAGATACTTTAATATGTCTGTTGTTATAGACATATGAGGTAAAGATGTGGATCAGATCAACCATTTTATTTTTATGGATCAGTACCCCCACCCCCCCCCTACCAATTTACCCATCTAAGAAATGATCCACCAAGGACAATTACCTGTCAGAAGACTCATGCCAAGACAATTTTTATGTGTACGTAACCCTCCTCTTTTTTTCTTCTTTATTTTTAGCAGACATCTTTAGTCCTGGAAATGCACAATGTTGGTTATTGTTAGGGGGAGGGGTGACGAGTTATTTTTGCTAGTATGAGCAGTAATTATCAGGGAAACACGCTTACGGATTATTTAAAACCTGTATTTAAATACCACCCAAGGGCTAATCACTGCTAAAGTATTCAATTCAGGTAGCACAAATGACAGAATATTGACCACAAGAAAATCATAAAGTAATTTAGATTACCAAACTTCAATACTTACACAATACCCATAATGAATGGGTGATTTGTAACAAAACCGTTTTTGGGGGAAAAAAGTAGTCAGAGATGACTTTATTCTCAAAAGAAAAATGATGGTGTGTTAGAACTTTGCAACCGTTCCTGCAACAACCATTTTATGAAGTAAAACTGATTTATTTTTTTATTTTTTAAAACCTCAATATTATCCTTTCAGATACACTGTAGTGGTGAATAACATATTTTTTTAAAGGATTAAAATGTCTTTTATTTAAGTTATCATATTTTCACCATTAACTTGAAAATAGTGTGTTAGTCTTTTTTGAAAGTGTGCAAACATTCATCATAATCAAGGATGATATTTAATTGAAATGTTACATGCAACACGATTACAGATATCTTATCGAAATGGAGAGTGCGAGTAACGTACATGTATCTGGCAATATTGATGCCAATAAATAATTTTGATCGACCACCTTGACCACCATGTAGAATAGTCATCGGACTTAGATAAGCTTGGATAATCAAAGGGAAAGTTAATACATTTCCACTTAAAGGGATGAAGCCATACTAAGAAGATGAAGCCATCGATAAAATTATCAAGGGTCTTCACTACCCTTTGCATTCAAACGTCATTTTTGTGCATGATTTTGTTGTTCTGGGAAATTTTGAAAATTGGCTGGATAGTAATTCTTTACAATTTTGATATATTTGGATGTGCCTGTAGATGTACATGTAGTATGGGTACTAGAAAATGTAGCCCCTAAAACACTTCTGCTTTCGAGTAAAATCATATATAAAAATTTACAGGTGCTCCCGGTTAATTTTGATAAATTTCAAATAGCGCCTATACGGCCGCACAATGGTAGCTGCGACCCTGAAGATCTCAGAATATGCAGTTGTGTTATATAATTTTCAAACGAGAATACCCAATAAGTCTATTTTAGTCTTTAGCTAAATTAATATCTTGACCTTGAGAGGTAGCTATACAACATAAACAAGTTTATTATTTACAATTTCATCACTTTAGACTCGATTTCAACCGCGACAACGATCACTGATTATTGTAGGATCACAAATGCTTCCAATATATTCATTTGAACCTAATTCATGACCCCATACCAAAACTTTGTATTACCTTTAAGTCACAAATTTTCTTAGTTCGCCATCATCAATCATGAAGCCACACTATGTTGGTAATGCAATGCTAAATTTACCTCTCTTAAGAAATCTCATTTGATATCAACAATGACGAGTATTGGCCTATGAAATAAGGAAATAAATCATGGTAATGTAGCTGTCACACAATCTCAACTGTGTTCCTTGAAAAAGAGTGCTTTTTAATTTTGTTCCCAACTAGACTCCCCAGGCGAGCTGTCTGTACCACCACCAGCAGGGTTCATCCAGCAAAGGTCATCTTCTCTTACATGGGAATCATGGGAGTAAGTCAAGTCTGTCATCATTCTGTTAGCCTCCGTCACCAGGGGGGCGTTTCACAAAGATCCTATAAAGTTGAACTTAACTCTAAGTTGGACTTAAAAATTACCGAGAGCCATTTGTAGCCTTAAAATAAAATACATTCAAAAGCAAAAATTCAAGTATTTTAGACTTTTCATAAATTCCACATCAAGAACATGAATCCTCCTTGGAAATAGAAAATATGAATTATTTGAATCAACATTTTATGCCTTTTAAAATAAATTTTACAAAATACTTTCAAAGATGCTAATGGCTTTCCATAATTGTGAAGTCCAACTTAGAGATAAGTTCAACTTAGGATCTTTGTGAAACACCCCCAGATGTTTCTTGAATGCACTCCATATGTCCATTCTTCATATGAACTTCATGAATTGTCAAGATGGCGATTGTATGCAATGTATCTCATACAATGTTAGTCTTTTATCCATTTGTTTCATCCATAAATATAAAATCTTGTGATACTACCATTGATTATTAAATAGTAGTGATATACCCAAAAGTACCCAATGGTTATGTGTACATAAAGAGATTTTTCATTTTTATGTTGAATACAGGGATATATACTGTTTGTTGTATGTGGCACATTTCGTCGCCTGGGTGGCAGGAGGGCGTTAGCTCAAATTTCAGGTCAAAAATGAAATATTAAGCAGAAGGGCGTTAGCACTAAATCACCACAAATTTTTATAAAACTGAATTATTTCCGAGAAAAAAATTGAGGCCGTATTCTACTAGTACATTTCTATAAGTCTTTTAAGTTTTAAACCAATTTCCCGGATGGAAAGCAGTTTAAATATAAAACAAATTTTTAAATGTGAATAATTCGAAAAGTAGTTTTCGAGTCGCTCGCACGCTAAGGCCCTTCTGCCAGCCGGCCGATAATTTAACCTAGAATTACTGAAAATCATTTTATACATATTTTATACTTTGCAAATACAAGTACATGTACGGTACATGTTGATGTACAATGTTATATCACCATAGAGCAGTTTTTCCCAACTTCGGCCCCACAACCCCAGATTAACACTCCTTGTCAGTCCCATTAACTACAAATTCAAAACTGAGATTTGTACTTAATTTTTTTTAAATTATTGAAATATAGTATCATAAACAGTACATGTAAGCTATTGAATAGTAATCAAAGATACATTAGATTTAGTGTAAACCCTGTACTTATGATAAAAGTATTAGGTCATGTAAAGCAGCAATTTTTTTAATGTTAAGCCATTGATACTTTTTCAAAACACCAATGTTAACACATCATTTATTGCATTATTATTCTCATCTTTCTTGTTATTCTGATAAATGTCTTAATTTCTTTTTCCTCTCCAGAAATCATTGGAGAGAGGGAAAAGACCAGATCAGGCAGCGACCAGATGTCCTAGAGCCAATACGACATAATATAGTTGGTGAGATTCATTATTCTTATAACATTAGGATTAAGGCTGTGTAGGCCCTGCTGGTAGATATAAGGAATTGCCCCAAATTGACATTATTTCTTGGAGAATAACATAAAGTTAACACCTAAATTATTCATACCCTTATCAAGTTTTGTGACTTTCAAAGTATGTGAAAAATTGATTCGATCCAATTTATGTTTCTTGAGAATATGACATATTAAATATTACATCTAAAAGTATTGCACAGAGACCCTTATTCAACCAATCGTTCTTTCATTTAAGGTTAAGAAAAAATATAATACACCAAATTCACAAGGGATATGAATAATTCAGGTGTTAAATATACATTGTCAAATTAAATTATTAAGTTTTGGGTCTTTATTGGTACTTGGAAAGATATGTATAGATTAAGACATTAAGACAAACACAATGACTTTTGCAAAGAATCATCATTCATATTCATTTTGGAGGATGTAATAAATAGTTGTAGAGACTTCAGGACGATTAGAATTAATGATTTGCTGCAATTGATTTTTTTCTCTCATTCTTTTTCTATTTAATATAGTTATGTGTATATCCAGATTGATCCTTGCGAATATGAGATCAAGATGCCTGCTTTACTGTATAAGAAATGTCTCGTTTTAGGGTACTTTACTCTGTTGCAACAATTTTGAATAACTGAAATTAACACAAATTGGCATAATGTTATCCACCATCACATAGATGTTTCTGTTTTAATTGTGCGTCATTGTAACATAGGATACTTATTTCTGTTGTGTAATCTTCCTATTTGCAGATAAATCTAAGAAAAAGAGGAAAAAGAAGCAAACTTCTAATCACCTAAGGGAAGTACAAGAACTTGACAAGAGGTATAACTATGATAATCAGTGGTATGATTTGAAGAAGAAAGAGTATTAAAAAGTATATTTATAATGATCATGTATATTATATTAAATGTGTACTAAAACAGGGCCCCTATTATTGTCAATTATTATGTTGTTCCTATGTTCATATGTTGAAGCAAGATTGTTCATGTAAATATAAAAAATTATTCTATGAAGGACACAATAAAGAAATGAAATGAAATTAAATGAAATTTGCTATGAATGCTGGTGATAAAGATGATGATGATGATATAATACAGTGTTATAATTGTTAAGAGTATTAATAATTACAATGATTACATGATAATAACAATCACAATGATAGTAATAATAATAATAATAATAATAATGATAATAGTAATTTTAATAAGAGTAATGATCCTGATGATATTAATAATTATAAGAATAAAAACAATATTAACAGTAATAATAATAAATACTAATAACAAGACAAATGCGACTATATACTATAATCAAGTTTGAAGTTCATATCCAAAGTGGTTCTTGAGATATGAACTTCAAACTTGATGCTCCCAAGTGGTTTCGCGATAACAAGAAAGTGGGACGGACTGATGGAAGGACAAACCCAAAACTGAATGTCTCCAGCATCACCTTCGATGGGTGGAGGCAATATAATAATAATAATAACAACAATGATGATAAAATTGATGATGATGATGAAAGTAGTAGTAGTAAATGGTATCAAAGATAGAAGTTCAGTTCCTCAATGAAGAAAATATTACTGTTTGGGTTTTGAGTTGGTTTAGGCCATCACGTCTGGAAGAAAATCTTTGTGTTGCAATAGTTTAAAATGAGTCAAAATTTACATTTATCCTGTTTTTGTTTTTGTTCTCTCTCTAGATAATGAACAAGGAAGGGCAAGAGCAAGCCTCTGATTGGTTGTCAAGAGAACACAGAAGTCCGCTGTTTGCCAATCACACACTGACTCTTATCCAATTTTTGTATAGGAGTAAAACATTGGCAGCTTTAATTTGTTAAAGGTGGTTAGATTTTCAAGTGGTGTGCGTTTCCTGTTGGATTCAACTGGGGTATTCTTGCGCCCATTCCTGTGGATTAATGTCGAATTATGTATGAGCTTCAACCAATCCTCGAGTAATCTGTACTTGCCATAAAATGAGAACAATATAGTCAGTAATATTTACATTACTTCATGTTAAAGTGCTAAAAGTCTTACAACTCAATATTCTGCTCATAATGTGCACCATCTCCTCTCCACAAGAGAGCATTCCACTGTGTGGCCTTGTACAGGTGGGTAAATGCTAGTCAATCATGTTTGCATCCTGTTCAATACCAACTAGTACTTCAGGGGAGTCGAACTTAACTCTAAGTTGGACTTAAAGGTTAAGACCAGTATTGGAAACACCCCAATTTCAAAAAATGAAATGGAAGCTCTTATTACCGATCATGTGAAAGAATATGTTTTGACTAACACATGATGATAACAATTTTGCCGGAACACCGCCTACTAATTGATATATTTGATAAATTAGTTTCTCTACATGGTCTGTGAGAGATAAACGCACGTGTCGTGCACGTGTGCGTATATTTCTTATCATTTTGATGATTCCAGAACCTTGCAATACACACCAATACTTATATTTTTAGATGATCAACCTTTTCTGATCGATTCTACAACGTTTCTTTCACAATGCAATCGCATGGCCATAACTGGTCTTTACCTTTAAATATTATGGAGAGGAGTTAGCATCCTTGAAAATATGATGTAAAAGTTATTTTAAAAGGCATAAAATGTTGAATCAAATCATTCATATTTTTCTATTTTCAAGGAGATTTCATTTTCTTGATGTGGAATTTATGAAAAGTCTAAAATAAATTTTTGCTTTGGAATCATGGCTACAAATGGCTCTCCATAATATTTAAGTCCAACTTAGAGTTAAGTTCGACTTAGAATCTTTGTGAAACACCCCCTTGGGTTGAGAGAAGCAATGTAGGCGAAATGCCTTGCCTAAGGATGGTGTCGTGCCAGGAATTGAATGACTATGACGCAGTGATTGAATGATCAATGATCAAATGACCAGAGATATAAAGACTCAAGGAAGAGAAGAATTGAGTAGGCAGGTGGTCTTTATGTACAGGTTCCTTTTTTACTCATTGCAATGAGAAATACTCTTCTAGCAAAACTTCACGATCTTTCTATACAGGTAGTCACTGAAGGAGATTTCACTGTACATTTAACACTTCATTTGACTGCTCTGTATTTAAAGACCATATCTGAACCGAAAAATAAAATGGATGAATGATTTATCAACGGAAAGCTTATAAGTCATAGATTACAATAATATCAATTATATGCCATTCTAGTGTCTGTCAGAGAAGAATCAGCTCTCTGAAAACTCAAAATCTAAAGCTTTGAAATCGGAAGTTGTCGACCTAAAAACTTGCTATCGACTTCATGACATCATCTTATCTGGAGTATGCATATTCACAATGACTTTGCATTAATAAAGCACGGCTCATCGCCTCAGCTATAAAGGTGAACTGGTCGGGTCCACTTATTATGTCGTCACTGTAACTTCAGCAAATTTGACCCCTGTTGACCATCTAATTTGAAGGGGTGCAGAAAATGAGGTTTTAATTTGCTCTGTGCAATAATGAAAGGGCAATTACTTTTTTATTCCTTTATATTTGTATTCTACATTCATTCAGTTTTCCATTCATATCAAGTTGTAATTTCATTGGATAGGGTCTTTAAAGATAAACATCTCTGAAATCCTAACTAGCTAGATAACTGGATTAACTAGTAACTAGATTTAGGTAGTATTGTTATGGGGGGGGGGGGGGAGAAATTTCATTTGGCGCTATATTCTGCAACAAAGAAAATTACGTTTCAACCACAATACAGGTACTTACCTTTGAATATAATTATCGTTATACCATGAGGAACAACTGAACAGTGCCAAAAGAGGTGAATAAGTCATATATGCACACTGAATCAACATAAAGATACTCCAGAGGGCAGCATAACACAATGGTGTTTTGTATCAAGAGATCATGCAATAGTCTTTTGCATGTATCCTGTTTGCCTGTTAAAATTTCAAGTATTTGAAAGTGTGCCAATCACCCCAAAAATGTTACATTTTGTATGTTACGGGTTCGATGTCGCCATTTTCAATATATGAGCTTCATTTATTCCTTCTATGAATAGATGTTGGAAGTTTAAATACACTTTCAGTTAACAAACAAGTTAGACAGAGATGCCAACCAGTACGATTAAATCATATTTAGTACGATGATGAGAGTAAAATACGAAAAAGGTACTATGTCCCTTTTGCAGCCAACCTCGAATGCTGTAGAACTTTGCAGGAATTATGAATATGTCATGTATGTCCTATCTGTGAAATTTAAACGTTAGCAGTGTCCTCATATTCAAATTATGCAAGGAAACCCGTTTACTTGCTAGACTTCACTGTCAGACACTATTGAGTGACTGACTGGCTTTTTCTCTTCTTTGGTATTACATGAAAAGAGTTGTAAAGGGTACATGAGCATTTGTCTACATTAATAACCCACTTCTTGTGATGGCCAAGATTAAACTGATTGAATCTTTACGCAGCATAAAACGTATGACCATTCGGTACAATTGTCTGAAAATCAAGACTATTACTTTTGGGCTCTATAGCCCTAAAGTCGATTTTGACAACTAATAGTAGTTATTTTTCCCACTTGAAGACATTTTTAAGCCCCACCTTTTTTAGGGAAGTGCTAAATTAGTATTATCTTTCAAATGCTGTTGGAATTTAACTTTTTCATTTTTTTGGCCTGCAAATGGGACATAGTACCTTTAAAAAACTTAAAAAAAAAAAAAAATCTTTCCTTAAACCCCCCCCCCCCCCAATGATCACCCATAAAAAAATGCAGAATGCATAGAAACATGTACAGGTAAACCCCTGCAACCCCCAACAAAACTTTGCTTTATGATTTTCTCATTAAATCTTAATGAAAGAGCAAACATTTGACTTGCCCGTTCTTACCTGTAAAACATTTTTCTGAATTTTCACTGGACTTGGGCTAATGGGCCAGTGGTAGTGTCAAGTTTTCGTGAAAATTTGATTTTTCTTTCCAAAATCTGATTTTTAGGATATTTGGTCTGTCTTTTTGTGTCAAGAGGTTGGCATCTTTAGTAAGACTACTTGACGCACCCGTAAGCGCTTAGGATAAGACCTGCACAACTTGTGTATTGTGTGCACTGTTTTATGTTATTCTTTATATTTTTGATACTCCCTATCCATTAGCCCATACTTCCATTGAATTATTTTGAGGTGGATTTCAGACATTCGTGTCAAACACAAAGTATTTTTTTGCGATTGGTACACTTTAAAACAGGAGAATGAATATATAGGAATAATCTACATGAATAGAAGAAAAAAAAATTGGGAAAGGGTTCAAAGTTTTTCCAGGAATAATGCAGATTCTTTTTATTTCTTCGTATTATAGATTAATATGCTCTGAAACATTCCATGGAATTAGATTATGTTAAGAATCCATTTCAAACTTTTTTCCTATTTATCTGTTTGTACGGTAACCTGTAGTTCACTTTTCTTTATCACTTTTTAAAATTTGTTTAATGTTAAAACGGTTTATTGATAAGAAATCATTTACGGCCAGATAGCTGGATAGCAGATTCTTTTACAATCATAATACCGTAGATAACATGGATACCTAAATTCATAATAGTACATTAATATCAGTGAAAATGCACCATTTTTGACAATCGACATACTGCAAGGCAACATTTAAGGGTTATCACAATGAAAAGATACATGCAGTAGGCCTAATTAGGGTCTATATTCATGTAGAGATCTAATTTATCACTTCATGCTGTCTGAAAATACTGCCTGAAAATGCCTGATGCTATCAAAATGCAATATCAATCAAAAAATTTTAGTAACATTTTTTCCTCTATCATATAAAATGTTTTGAAGAGTATATAACACATATAGAATGTGTGGACAAATCCTAGACATCTTTAGTGCCTTGATTAGTCCAATGGCAATTATCATTGTATATGAACTAAAGAAACTGATCAAATAGTTTTGGTAAAGTGTATTTGTAAAAGTTATTTTTAACATAGTTTTACGATTAAAGACATGTTCTGTATCTAGATATGTAGGTTATTTTTGTATTTTAGGTGATGTTTTCCTCATTCAAAATGTGTGCGTGAGATTAAACAGTGCTTTATTTTTCATTGTGCTAAATTTGAGGTCGAGATGTGCTCATTTAGTATTGGAAAACTCTTGCCCATAATTATCTTGTTTCTTATCTGGACATTTTTTGTGTTCTTTTGAATTGTTGAATTTCCAGATGTTAGATATTTCTGATATTAGGGGTTGTTTATAATGGGCATTGTACACTGAATAAAATGATCAACTCAAAATGTGATGAACAAACTAGGTTTTTAAGAGCGATTTACAATGTGTATAGCATTTCATGATAAAAAGGCAATTTAGTATTGGAAAACTCTTGACCATAATTATCTTTTTTCTTATCTGGAATTTGTTGGTGTTCTTTTAAATTGTTGAATTTTCAGATGTTAGATATTCTGATATTCAGTTTTTTTTTACAATGGGCATTGTACACTGAATAAAACGATCAACTCAAAATGCAATGAACAAAGGTTTTTAAGAACAAAATACAATTTGTATAGTATTTCATGATCAAAAGGCAATGTGCCCCAAGAGGATAAGAATTGCCAATTGATGAAAATATTCATTCTCATGACCAAATATTTGAATGGTCCTTTTAAAAATGCAGTTAAATTGTGAGACATTGGTGCATGAATCTTTTGTAATGCATAGAGAAAACAGATTTTAAATTTCAAGATACATATGATGATCTATCCTTCGGTATGCATTGTGGAAGTGGCATATTGGTATCTCATATTATGATGTTAATGTTCTTTGGAATTTTTTAAATTGTAATTTATGTTCATTTCAGTTTTTAGCTGTCAGACACAAAGATTCTAATAAAATCCACTTATCTATCTATTTATCTATCTTTAAGTAATCATATAAGAAAAAGAAGCTGCAACTCAAATCGTAAGAACAATCAATTCTCAAAAGTGCATTACATTTTGCCAGTTCATATTTTATGAACTACTCATTAGATACATAAAGAGTGCAATGTTTTTTTCTAATACTACATGTATTACAAATATACTGATGTTTTAATTGTATGTGCATGGTATTATGAATGAAATCTATTTCCAATTCCTGCCATTGAAAATGAAATTATTTTAAGGTAATACAAAGTTTTGGTATGGTGGTCATGAATTTTGTTCAAATGAACAAACTGGAAGCATATGCGATTTTACAATATTCAATGATTGTTGTCGTGGTTGAAATCTAGTCTAAAATGATGAAATGGTAAAATTTTCCAAAACTTTGCATTTTCTTTAAGTTGAGACTAATTTCTTGAGCCTTATGAACAATAACTGGACAAGTTTTTTTGTATATGTGTATTTAAATTTTCTCCTTAATATTAAAGACATTTGAATGTGTATGAATGTTTTTTTTTAAAGTAGCAATGTACATCTATGTGTGTCTTGTTGAATAAACAAGTATAAATGTGTGTGCAGCGCTTTGTAACTGCAAGGAAAAGGCGCTATATCAAATATCTTTTGGATTGGATTGGACTGGATTGGATTGGATACATGTTTATCTCTTGTCAAGGTCTGTAAAGCCTATCGGTAATTCAGATATCGTTCAGTAAACTGCCTTAAAAAAAGAGAGGAAAATACTGACAAAGTTAAATGATGCAGTGTTGTCACAAATCTGGCTAATAACAACAGTCATCGATCTCAAAGTATATGTACAGGCCTTAGTTGTGTGCCACTAGTTTTTTATATAGGGAGGGGGGGGGGGGGAGGTCTTGGGAGGAGGGGTTTCCTCACTTGCCATTCATTTTAACATGAGACCTTTATTTATGTTATGTCTCTTTAGGGTTTTTAATCAGGTGGTTTACCATACCACTTCTTAACTGGTCTTAAGACCTCTAGTTTTATTTTCCAGTTCTTTCTTCACTTGGTGATTAAAGATCACGGCAAACTTTCTTCTCTTCTTTCAATTAATTTTCATGAGAGGATGCATAAACACAATTGCCAAGACTTTCTAAAAAGCAGCCTAAGGGAGCTTCAATAGCCTTTTCCATCACCTTAGGAAATGGACAAATCCTACAATGACTTATTACGTAATCCGAACATGATTTCTATTGGATATACTATAGGGTATTGATAAAAAAGTAAATAATATGTAGCCCTCCAAAGGCTACTTTATTGGATAAAGTCTTAATAAAAAAGAAACAATCATAAAGGTACATATGTTTGACTAACCTGGTACAAGGTGATTCTCACATTTGTCCCCATAGAAATAAAAATTGAAATGACTGCCACAGAAAAACAAGTTTTTTATACGTACCAGATAGATAATAAATACATCTTTCATCTTCATAATATTTGACAACTTATTATTCTTCAGTACACCACATACAGGTTCCTCAGCTTCTCTGAGAAAATATTTTGCTTCATCAATGTTACAATGCAATTGAGTGCATCATTTCCTTTTTTGAAGGGTATGAAAGTGACCTTGTGTTATGATTTCTAGAAAGTCTTTGCGATTATGTTGGTTATACTTTGCTTGAAGTTCCGCGTATTTGCCATTCCTATTGTCTGATTCTCAGTGAACCCACATACAAATGCATTCCTAGATATGATACAGTGGGACCAATTACCAAAGGGGTAATTTGATTTTTTTTAAATGGGATCCATGATACCAGTTTATACATCAAAAAGAGCTTTTACTATTTTTCAAAAGAGACATTGCAAGGCTTAATACTCTTAAAATGAAGATTCATGTAAAAGCATTTCTTGAATTCTGTGTTATAGGATATCAGGTATAGTTTGTATGCTGCCTATAGTATGACCGATTCTAAGATATTATCTAAATTTATTTAATGAAATCTTCATTTTGTTAACATGTTTAATATTTCTTCATTCTTTAACACGGAATATAGCATTGATTATTCATGTCTATAGAAATATTTTTTATTTCAACTATAGTGAATTGTTATGTAAAATGTGTGTGGATAATAATTATTTTGTGAATGAACAAAATGTACTGTTAGTCTTGCAAATGACAGATAACTGTTTCTTTTTAAGTTTGTGTGTATAAAATATGTATGTCATTTTTAATTATCTACATTTATGAAATTGTTATTCTCTGGATTTATTATATTTTGAGAATCATGAACAAAAAACTTACACGTATATATAAATTAATATATGAACAATTGTTTATTTTCTGCACTGTATAGAAGATCAAATAAAATTTGATGAAAGAATATGGCTTAGATGCGAATGACCTGTTTATTTTGTTGGTCTTTCATTCTCTCTCAAATGATATCACATTGTGAAATGTTAAGCCTCTTCCCTCAGACAAAAGGGATGTTGGTATAATATTGCGATTTATGTCGGCTCTACAAAAACGAGCGAGTGTAAGATGCAGTGCTTCAAAGATAGATAAGAAGGATTAAAAGGGGTGGAATGGGCAAAGAAAACACTACTACTACTACCTATAATACAAATGGCAACAATAATAATGATAATCATAGTGGTAATAAACCATTATCAATGGACGAAAATGAATTAGACAGGTGAAAGTATAATTAATGAAGAAAAAGAAATACAAAATATTAACCAACAAAACATTACATTTTCAAAAACATTACCATAGATGATCACAGAAAAATACAATTATCAAAATTGTTCTTCTCGTTTGTATTTCTTTGTTTCTAGTAATTCTCAACAATATAACTACAGTGGTAGACCTGGCAATCGAACTGAATGAAGACAGATGTGGAAATATTGAAATGATGTATTTAAAGTCTGAAAAGAGGCGAATGTAATACTTTAAAGCCCCACTGTCCTACTTGTAGCTACATGCTCCCTCTATATAGAAAACTTCCCCAATCGGTGCCTGTTGGTCCCCCATGATCCTTTTTTTCTTATGTTAATTGAGAGCTGAGTTAATGAGATGTGTGGTCGCTGTGTGGTCTAATCCCTTCTGGCCCAGTAATATTAACGGTCTTTAAAGGCGTAATTATTCATAACTGAATGATACACGCCTGAAAATAAAAACAACATAATACAACACAGGAAGTTCAAGCATTGAAGTAAAGGAATTCTGCTGGTAAATTTGACGTTTAAGTGCTCTAATGTTTCCGATGATATTCTTGCTGGTATCAAGTAACGCATACAAGTAGACCTTCAAGAATAATTTGATGTGAGTCAAATTATGCGTGATAAAGGCTTTCGGTTGGTATACTGCATGTGCATGGTATATTCATCTCGCTGTCGGGTAATGTATGTCAACGTTTCTACTGAAGGATAATCCGTTCATGAATGTGGAGCTTTAACTATCAAATAATGCATTTTCGATGGACATTCGTTGTATTGCTTGCCTTGAAACTTGTCTTGTCTTTCCCAGCATCTGATGCGCATGATCAACACGTTAGTGCCTTACCTTCAAAACCAGAAAATGGTGACCGAGGACGCATATTGCTGATGTTTCAGGGATGCGGTGTAAAGACAAGTCTTTTCAAACTTGGCCTAAGACTCGGTCACGTGCTGAGGTCAGAAGGCTTTCACGTGAGTATTGTGACCATACTCCAACCAGACGAACAGCATGGAGTAGAGGATGACCACGAGCTCAGAGGTTTCTCGAGGGTGGACGTCCTATCTGAGGGCGTGATTGACGAGTGCCATTCCTTGAAGGGCAAGATCTCGTCTATGAGTGCAAGCAGGGTCGTTGGCACGCAGCAACTACTAGGTCTCCTGACGCCTCAGAGGATCCTCTGTGAGGCACTTCTGGCAAACCAAACCACCATGGCGCACCTCGGGAATCTAAACTTTGACATCATCATCAGTGAGTCGTTTGGTCCTTGTCATATGATTCTGTCCCACCTTCTTGGCGGGATTCCGACCGCGAATTTTCTCGTCGTTTCTCCAAGTAGTCTGCCCCATGCGCTGTTTCCACAGAAGACGGATATGGACCAAACGTCTATCCTTGGGAGACTCCAGTTTACCGCGGAAATGATGAGTCTCCATCTATTTTATCGCAGGTTATGGGGTTACTACAGCGAAATTGCCAGTAATTATGGCATCTCTACGTTAGGAAGTGTCTCCGAATTCGCGTCTTCATACACCAATGCGTCTCTATGGTTTCTGAACGCTGACCCAGTACTTGATTACCCGTTAACTCTGCCACCAAACTTCGTCTGTTTAGGTGATCTCACATCCCACCCACCTCGGCCTATTGTTGATGAAGTAAGTGCGATAACATTTTTTTTTTTTTTTTTTTTTTTTTGGGGGGGGGGGGATTTCATCAAATGGTACACCGCTTTACAATTTGATATCAAAATTAATCTGAGAAACCTAATCAAATTACAGCGTTTGAAATGTTCTTTGGACTGTGTTATTATACTCAGGCATGTAGCTACGGTGGGGGCACGGGGAGGGGGGGGGGCAAGTGCCCCCCTAAAATTTCCAAGATCGGTTGAATTTGTTTAGACCCCTTTTTTTTGTTTACCTCGATCGATTACATGTATGTGCCCCTCCCCCCAAAAAAACAAATCGAACCCTGGCTACGTGCCTCATTATACCTGGATTGTTTCTGGAATTGCTGGTACATAGGGACACAATATTCTACACGAAAAGATTTCCAATTTCGTGTTCACAAACAGTGGCAATATTTGGGCTCGAAAACAGAAAAGAAATGTTTGGGCATGTTTCTTTTCCCCTCGACTTTTCTGCTGTATTTAGATTTACTATGAAACCATGAAAGGGGACATAATGCCATCCCCTAAACCTAGAATGATAAAGGCCACTAGAACATTTTAAAGATGCGTTGAATTTTCTGTAGGTAGATGTGAGCCTATTACTGCTAAACCATCGGCCCTTTCGTTTTTGTCTGCCTCACCCCTCCCCAATATAAAATGGTCACGATAATGAAGTTTATTTTCTCTGCCTGTAATTACGGAATATCAGGGACTTCGTCAGACTATAACCCATGGTAGTTCGAAAGGGCACATCATTGTTTCTATCAGCACCATTGCCCGTCAACTGAAGGGAACAACTGAGGAGACCTTGGTGGCAGGGTTGTCCAGACTGCCCTTCCAGACACTTTGGCGGAATGATAGACCGAGCTTGCAGCCATCACCAACCGACAATATCCATTATACCGGCTGGATGAAAAGCAACGATATGAATGATCTTCTCGGTAAGACTGATTTTAAAAATCATATTCATACGGTTAACTCTTTTTCTTTCAGTTAACTGTTTTCTTTCTTAATTGTTTTCCTTTCATTCTCATTTTGCGATTGGTATTACTCATTCCAGTATATGTCTCTTACGCCCCTATTTATTTGGTCTTGTTTTGTCGATGAAAAAGTCCCTATCATATTTTCTTACGTGGGTCATAGTGCCAGTTGTCAAACACTGCGCCAGTTCCTGACGCATCCTAGACGCAGTCTAACTCCAGCAAATGACGCCTGGTGTAAACCGGGAGTAATAGTTTCTTGTACATTTATTCTTGAGTAAAATTAGAATAGCTTTTCATAATTTAGGTGAGAAAAAGGGTCAGAGAACAATTAAGTATGGTCACTAGAGTATAAATAGGCCAGTGTTCACGCTTTCACACCCATTAACTACACTGAAGTTGCCTCCAAGCTAAGCTAAGCCTGTAAACACCGTTACATTTTTCCTATTACCTCTCTTCGTTAAATGATTAAGATAATACAATTTATTATTCATGGATGAAATTTATTATTTCTAAGGACTTTATTGATCAATAAAGTTCGAATAATTAAGTTTTTAGAAAATGTCAAATTTGTCTAATGAGATTAGATCATATTTTAACAATCATATCATGAAAAGAGGTAAGAACTAGAAATGCAATCGTGTCACAACGATGTGCGTGCAATGACGCCGTGTTTCTACGTGTCAAACGAATGAGCTTCTCTCGGACTATCCAGAGCAATTTGTACGAAGTCTGTAGCTTCTGTGATATTGGAGACAGGTTGGGCGAAAGAAAGGCCTCAACAGTGACCTTGATGGGATGGTAGTGACTATGCCTACGAAGTTTGAAAGAAATTGGGATAGGGGAAAGAACGTAGAAAGGGCTCGCAAGCACTGCGTGCAAAAACCATTGGGATGTGGTGCATGTTCCTCATTGCAATATAGATCGTTCTGGGGGCCAACAGCGTGAACCCGATATGCCCCATAGACAATCCGTGTAATGCATGGGCGGAAAACGTACAGGATCTGTATTACGACCGGAGTTAAATTGTTTTTTCTCTCTCTCTTTATGTCTCTTTATAGGCCGTATTTGGTATCATTAGAAAGAAAATTTCATGGTTGTTATTGTAAACCACTCTCTTTTTTTCTATGATAATCCTATCGAAACACGTGATGTAAAATAGATTTATAGTACAAAATAGCGTCTTTAATGGCCCCCTTGACCAATTTCAAAAATTCGGCCACGAGGTGCCCTGCGTACTGCAACTCTAAATGTCACTGCAAAATTTCAAGGAAAAAAAAGGATGTTTAGGGGGCGAAAAAAAGTCTGAGAAATGACGTCTTAGCCGATACGTGTTATAATATTGGGCGGAAACTCGGCGGAAATCGTATAGTGACCCTTATTCAAATGT
This sequence comes from Strongylocentrotus droebachiensis, assembly GCA_035222895.1. NCBI lineage: Eukaryota > Metazoa > Echinodermata > Echinoidea > Camarodonta > Strongylocentrotidae > Strongylocentrotus > Strongylocentrotus droebachiensis. The sequence continues at coordinate 67,595 of JAVYIG010009047.1, forward strand.
GATTTACTCGAAATTTTCTGTGTGAACATATACCATACTTGGTATCATTCGAAAGGGCACTTCATTGCGGTCAATTTCACACCATTGTCATCTGCGCGCAATGTACTGCACGCATTATAGGCGCTATTACGTAATGCATAGCAAATTCATCATTTTTGGCGATAACTTTGCGCTGACATATTTGAATTTTACTAAACTTGGCAGACAGTTGTCACGTATATGGATACATATGTCTGCCAAGTTTCATTGATTTAGGTATAAAGATCGCTAATTTAGAGCAATTTGAAGTTATTTCTCAATTTTCTTCAAAATGGCGAATTTGGAGGGCATTTTTCGCAATGTCGGTCAGTGTTAGGGTATATAATTTTGTATATGGCTGGAAAGGGCACATCTTCAAGTATCTAAATCCAAAAAAGGGTACGGGTCTGCCAAGCCATAATGGAGATACGGCCACAGAAAGAAATCCCATTCCCAGAACTTTAGAGGGCGCTATTTATGTTTTGCATAGCCATTGGAGCGTGAAATTTGGCATGGCTATGTGCAATTATGAGATAAGGATACTGTGAGATTTAAATACAAAACGGAATTTATATGAGAAAGTTATGGCAGTTTTAGATTATTTAGGGGTCCATTTTTCAAGAATTTTAGAGATTTTTGACGGAGTCTGTTTCTGATGTGAATTTTGAGTACGAAGATGGCATTTTGAAGGTCAAGTGATACGTCGCAGATAAAAGAACATCTCTTAGACTATCTAGAGAAATTTGTTAGAAGTTTGTAGGATCTAGGATAGTGGAGATAGGAAGGAAGATAGAAAGGCCTTAAAATGGACCAGAAACGGACAAAATGGCGCCTGGACGGTTATGCATGAGTGATTTCGAGAATCGAAGAATGTAGTGACCTTGATGAGATGTTAGAGACTATGCCTATGAAATTTGAAAGGAAAAGGACATGAGGAAAGCACCTAACTAGGAATAACAAGCACTACGTGCAAAACGAATGGGATTCCGGACGACAAGAAGAAGAGGACTAGAAATGCAATCGTGTCACAACGATGTGCGTGCAATGACGCCGTGTTTCTACGTGTCAAACGAAAGAGCTTCTCTCGGACTATCCAGAGCAATTTGCACGAAGTCTGTAGCTTCTGTGATATTGGAGATAGGTAGGGCGAAAGAAAGGCATCAACAGTGACCTTGATGGGATGGTACTATGCCTACGAAGTTTGAAAGAAATTGGGATAGGGGAAAGAACCTAGAAAGGGCTCGCAAGCACTGCGTGCACAAACCAATGGGATTTGGTGCATGTTTGACATTGCAATCAAGTTCGTTCTGGGGGCCAAAAGCGTGAACCCGATATGCCCCATAGACAATGCGTGTAATGAATGGGCGGAAAACGTGCAGGATCTGTATTATGGCCGGAGTTAAATAGTTTTTTCTCTCTCTCTTTACGTCTCTTTTTGGGCCGTATTTGGTATCATTAGAAAGAGAATTTCATGGTTGTTATTGTTAACCACTCTCTTTTTTTCTATGATAATCCTATCGAAACACGTGATGTAAAATAGATGTATAGGACAAAATGGCGTCTTAAATGGCCCCCTTGACCAATTTCAAAAATCCGGCCAAGAGATGCCCTGCGTATTGGAACTCGGCATGTCATTGCAAATTTTCAAGGAAAAAAAAGGATGTTTAGGGGGCGAAAAGCAGTCTGAAAAAATGACGTCATGGCCGATAAGTGTTATAATCAGGCGGAATTCGTGTAGTGACCCTTGTTCAAATGCGATTTACTCACGATTTTCTGTGTAAACATATACCATACTTGGTATCATTCGAAAGGGCACTTCATTGCGGTCAGTTTGACACCATTGTCATCTGCACGCAATGTACTGCACGCATTATAGGCGCTATTACGTAATGCATAGCAAATTCATCATTTTTGGCGATAACTTTGTGCTGACATATTCGAATTTTACCAAACTTGGCAAACAGTTGTCACGTATATGGATACATATGTCTGCCAAGTTTCATTGATATAGGTATAAAGATCGCGATTTTAGAGCAAGTTGAAGTTATTTTGGAATTTTCTCGAAAATGGCGAATTTGGAGGGCATTTTTCTCAAAGTCGGTCAGTGTAAGGGTATATAATTTTGTATATGGCTGGAAAGGGCATATCTTCAAGTATCTAAATCCAAAAAAGGGTACGGGTTTGCCAAGCCATTATGGAGATACGGCCACAGAGAGAAAGCCAATTCCCAGAACTTTAGAGGGCGCTATTTATGTTGTGCAAAGCCATTGGAGCGTGAAATTTGGCATGGCTATGTGCAATTATGAGATAAAGATACTGTGAGATTTAAGTACAAAACGGAATTTATATGAGAAAGTTATGGCAGTTTTAGATTATTTAGGGGTCCATTTTTCAAGAACTTGAGAGATTTTTGACGGAGTCGGTTTAAGATTTGAGTTTCGAGTATGAAGATGGCATTTTTAAGGTCAAGTCATGTGTCGCAGATGAAAGAACATCTCTCAGACTATCTAGAGGAATTTGTTAGAAGTTTGTAGGATCTAGGATAGTGGAGATAGGAAGGAAGATATAAAGGCCTTAAAATGGACCAGAAACGGACAAAATGGCGCCTGGACGGTCATGCATGAGTGATTTCGAAAATCGAAAAAATAGGTGACCTTGATGAGATGCTAGAGATGATGCCTACGAAATTTGAAAGGAAAAGGACTTGAGGAAAGGACCTGGATAGGAATAACAAGCACTACGTGCAAAGCGAATGGGATTCCGGACGACAAGAAGAAGAGGAAGAGGAAGAGGAAGAAGAAGTAAGAATATTAATAAGAAGAATGTGAACGAAAACAAGGCAATGACGAAGGTTCGTCATTGCAAAGAAGAAGTAAGAATATTAATAAGAAGAATGTGAACGAAAACAAGGCAATGACGAAGGTTCGTCATTGCAAAAATGTATTCCATCTTTAGGGGTAACAGTGCATTTGCAGGAAGAAAAAAATCTAAAATCTGGTAAATTTATTTCCAGGTCTCAACAAAACTGTTGCTTTTATCACCACGGGAGGGCGTTGTGGTATCATGGAGGCGATTTACCATGGTATTCCGATGCTCTGCCTTCCCTTGATGTCATCTGACCATCATGAAAACTGCGCCAAAGTCAGGAAAATCGGCATGGGTATCGTGCTCGACATTCACTCATTCACAGCTGATGACGTGTACGATGCAGTCATGAAGCTAACGCATGAGGAAAGGTAACGTGACACACTTGCGGTCATGGGGGGGGGGGGGGGGGGTGGAGAGGGTGTCATTACCCGTCATTTTGTCCCGCAAATATGTCATCATTATCAACTTCTTCGTATTGACTTATAGGAAAATTGAAAAAATCCAATACATATAAGTATTAATGAAAACTACGCCAAAGTCAAGAAAATGTTCATAGATATCGACATTCACTCATTCACAGCTGATGGAGAATATGCGATTTCAAACGTAATAATTAAAGTAAGGTAATAGTGCGACACAGTAATTTAATACCCATCACTAGAATGGGGTGACGTATGTGACATCCACCCTCTCATTCAAATATGCAGGCCTTTCCATTTTCTTTGTTTAACCTTGCTGAATATTGCTGAACATTTGCGTAAATTTACATTTTGTCTGACATATCGTTTGGTAAATGTAATCTATTATGATTCATTATGTTATATATTACTTACATGTTTATAAACATAAAATACTGTTCTCTCACAACGCAATATATAAAACCGTCATTTTTTAATACCCCTCTCCCGCCCCCCCCCCCTCTCTCTCTCTCTCTGTCCATCCATCTCTCACTCCCCCATTCTCTCTCTCTCTCTCTTTCTCTCTTACAGTTATCAGAAGAACGCCCTCAAAGCGTCGCACGCCTTCAAGTCCAAGCCTCAGTCTCCAGGAGAACGCGTTGCATTCTGGGTGGGACACGTCCTACAAAACGGGGATCGTCACTTGAAGCACGTTGGATCTGGATCGTTCTTAAGTTTGATTTACTCTACATGTCTGGACCTTGTTATTCAGCTATTCCTCATTGCTTTTATTTCTGCTTTTATTTATTGCAAGATAATAAAGTGATGGCGCGATAGGTCAGTGGTAGAGCAGTGCATGGTCTCGTAACTGGGAGGTCCAGGTTTCGAAACCAAGTCGATGCGATATAGTGCCTGTTGGGTAAGGCATTAATCCTCATTACTAAGTCCCTTGGAGAGAACATAAAGCCGTCGGTCCCCTGGTTGCTTACTTACAAGCGTACACATGTTTTGTTAGCATACAGGTAAAACTAACAAACCAACCAACTAAGATTGTTATTGAGTGGACAATGAACAGACATAGTTTGTGATGCTTAGCTCTTAGCTCATATAATGTTGATATAATTATTGATATGATTGTAAAATACCATCTGGAAAAGTTCTTTCAAAGAAATTTGGATGGAATATGACAAAATGAATAAATCAAAAGTGTTTGATTTTACCCAGTTTACGATTGTACTTTTCTTCTCCCGTTTACTTCTTACGTCACTCTCCCTTCCCCCTCACCCTCGTTCTCTTCCTTCTTCTCCCTCACCCTCTTGATTCTCTCTCTCCTCTCTCTATCTATTTACAGATATTTACAGCTTTCTGTCTTCCACGCTCTCGCTCTCTTTCATTCTCTTCTTATTTCCCTATTTTCCCCTTGTCTAACTCCATTTATCTCTCCCTCTCACTCTCTCCCTCCGTTCTCTCCCTTCTCCTCTCTACCCCCCCCTTCCCTCCCTCTTCTGTCCCCCTCTCTCTCTCTCCCTGTCTCCCTCTCGTTTCGACCCCCTTTCTCTGTGTCCCTTTCGACTCTGTCTTCCTTTAATCTTTTTTCTTTTTTCTCCCTCATTCTTCCCCCTCTCTCAATTTTCTCCCCTTCAAACTTGAATAAAGCATTACACAGACACAATGGTTTGTAGTTTATCGACAAACAATATATTGAAATATCTGGCACATATTCTATTTTAAAGACGTTCAGTGTTATTTTTTATTAATCACTATCTCAAACATTACAAACAATACCTTGAATTCTCTTTGTAAAACATTGATTAAAAAATTGCAAATAATAAAATCTTGTCAGCCAAGTGGTTTTGTCGGAGACGGGGTAAGAACCAACCCCTGTTGGTCACCAATTGCTGGCCGGTAGGCGCATATTTTTTTTTACAAAACTGTTTAGCCATTTTCGCGAAAAACCTCCAAGAAGTGCTCTGGTAAAAGAGTCTAAGTCGTCAGCGCACTATAATGTGCAAGCACGTACACCCAGTGAAGGAAAGATGATAGAAAGGGGAAAAAAGGATAGTGGAGAGAATATGGAGAAGGAAAAACAAGGAAATACATAAGGAAAGAGAAGAGGATAAGTCAAAGGAAGAACATATAAATATATAATTGAAGAGCTAAGAGGATCATAGATCTAGACTATAAGGACAAACAGGGAAATACAAAGAAGGAGAAAGGGAATCTATCAGATTAAAACAAAGAAATTGATGACGAAGGAGAAAAGGATAGATTGAAGGAAAAACAAAGAAATACATAAAACAAAAGAGAAGAGGTTAGAATAAAGGGGGGGGGGGATACATGACAAAAGAGAAGAGGATAGATTGAAGGAGAACACAGAAATACATAATGAAAGAGAAGAGAGGATAGATTAACCCGAAACAAATATCGAGTATGTACACATGCATGTACAGCTCCAGCAATCCAACAAAACTGCTAAGGGTAATGCTAGACTCTGTTTTCTGTCTCTAGTCGTTTGCACAGTATATTTGACTGAAGTGGCTAAACAGTTGTGTAAAAATATATGCGCGCCCGGGATGAGAGCTGCGACTCCTGAGGGAATTTTGGGAAGATGGTGATGGTTTGGGCTCTAAAGGACGGTCGTATTGGCACATACGTCATGGATATAATTGTTATCAGTGTAAATAAACACGATAAAGCCGGAAATGTCGTCAGATATGGCGACAAGGGGTGGAAAATGTTTAGGGTTTAGGGCAAAGTGAGTATGAGGAAATAAAGGTAGTGGCCATGACATAAACATACCTTAGTCAAACACACGAGACCGACACCAGACAACACATACATCGCCGCAAGTGGCTTCAGTTTGGGTCACTTTGCTGATGTAAGTGGTGTCTTAAACAATTAATAAATGGACGATTCACATACAAATTATTTGAAAAAGAAAAAAAATTATATATATATTTTTTTTAAATACACTTTTCATCCAAATGTCAAGAATGACAAAATTGGGTCTTCATTAATTTGTAGCATATATCAATTAGTAAGAGACAGTGAGAGAGACAGACTGACAGAGAGAGAGAGAGAGAGAGAGAGAGAAGAAACAGAGAGATCGAACGAGGGAGAGGGGAGCATGTACACTGTATTTAAACTGTCGAATTCTATTACTTTTGTACATTTATGTAATTTCACTCACTACCAAAACTACAGAGAAAGAGAAGCAGAAGACTAATAGACAATTAGCGGTCGTTTAAACATTATCTCGGAAAAAGGAACAATAAAACGAGGCTTACCACATGTATATAGCGAATTACCCCAACTTCACACATGTACAATAACAAGTTGCGTTTTACTACGAAAATTCATTTTCGATCATAAGAAGCACAGTATTGTTACACAAATTGGAATATAATTCACATGATCCAAACTGAAATTGATCCATTGATGAATATCTGGATTTAACCTGTTCGATACTGAATTCTCTCATCACCCTATGCTTTATACGGGGGCCTCCTGGTTCTACCTTAGTGAAGTATTATTCTAAATGGTCTAACAAATATATGTAGTGAAAGAGAATGCTTCAATATGAATAATATGTGATGTATGGGTAAAAATATGAATTGTATGACCTTATTTGTATAAATTACCATAAATATGCAAATGAGTGAATTTTTCAAAAAATTAAAATTACCATAGCATTCTATACACTTCATTTGACATGCATGCTAATTTTCGCAAAAACGGCCAGGATCTGAGGAAGGGGGGGGGGGGGGTGGGGGGGGGGGGGGAGGAGGGGACAAATTGACCCCCCCCCCCCCCCAGTAAAAACCCGGTCTGAAATAGCCCAGTTAAAATAGGGTTAATACACTTAATTACTTATACTGATATCTTATACATAATTTCGGTTGAGAATGAATATTAACCCGTTGTTTATTTTCAAGATTCAAACGTGTCACCGTTACATGTTTAAACCCCTCGTTAACCTGTCTGACAACAAGTGAGGTATAGTCTGCTGACACTTCCATTAGATCATGATACCACTTGAAGAATAGTGAGAAATAGACACAGACACGGCACTAATATCCTTTGGTAAGATATTAACCTGCACTTGCTACTCTCCATCCAGGTGTAAGAGGACACTTTTTTTTTTTTTTTTTTTTTGGGGGGGGGGGGGGGGGGGGAGCCAAAAAAAATCGCAACGACCCAGCTGGCCGCTGAATAAGCGGGGGGGGGGGGGGGGGTAAGGTAACTTTTTTAGGTCAACCATTGGTATAATTTAAAAAAAAAAAAAAATCCGCAAAGGGGGGGGGGTTAACCCCCCAACCCCCCCCCCTGCGTACGCGCCTGAGTGCACGACACTTTCTGTTGTTCAACACGTGCTTCGTACATCACAGAATTTATCAGTGGGAATGAAATTATTCCTCTGAAGATGGCTTGGTGCAGCAGCATAGTGGGATCTCCTTGTTTTCCAGTAGTCCTGATCCTGATCATGGAGTCCTGTTCTAAGATTGGTCTTGTCAAGGCTATGGGAATCCTCTTTGGACACCTCTCACGGTCCATTCAGATGAGTTCGACTGATATAGGAATCGCGCTTGGTCTCTTCTATACAGTCGGCTTATTATCAAGTAATAATACTATACTTCATAACCGTTCTCTTATTATTCAATTCATAATTGCTACATTATTTGTTCTATTATTGTCAAGTTTTTTTCCATTTCAGTCTTGTTAAATTTTCATCTGATGAGGAATACCAAGAGGACCTATTGATTATTAATGCTGCTCTATTCTGAATTTTTTGTAATATGTTTTTCTGTGTTCTTCCACATCCGCCCCATACTACATCACAATAATTTAAGTGAGACAATACTAGTGAATTATAAACCAATTTCATTTCATATTCATTTACTATATTTCGTATAGATTTCTTCTTCTTATTCTGTTGAAGTACAGGCCACCATGTTGTTGGTGTATCTTCGTACTTTGGGTTTGTGCAGATATATATGTACAGTGATGTGAAAGATCTAATCTATGTGCGGTTAAAAATAACAGGCGCAATCCTACACTGTAAAAAAAATCTCTGTAATTTTACAGCAAATCTGCTGGCAGCAGAGTCGCCATAAATTATGTTGTAAAAATACAGATTGGTTGTTATTTTCTCCTACAAACATTTCATGTATTTTCTTTTACAAGTTGTATGTTGATTAAAATTACACCAGAATGAATGTAAAAACATAGTACAAAAATGTTGTATAAATACATATGTTTGTTAATTTGGTTTACAGCTTTGGTGTGGAAGTAACTTTTTGTGTATTTGTATTTGAAGCAATTTTGTTTTATTTGTTTACACCACCATGTAATTTTACAGAATGAATGTAAAAATATAGTACAAAAACGTTGTATAAATACAAATGTTTGTTAATTTGGTTTACAGCTTTCCCTTCTTCCTTTTGAGTACAGACCTCTTTACAGAGTATTATCGTACTATACTGGGGGTGTGCAGGTGGACCACTACACCGGGGTTTCCCCCTACTCTTATACGAATAGTGCAGTGGGTTCTTAACGTGCAAAGGTAGTGACTCTTCTCTACACGGGGCCTCATTTAACGTCCTATCCGAGGGACGGAGTGTTTTCCACTTGACATAACCTGCGTCTATGAACAAGGGAAGGGGCACGTTAACACACAACGCAGGTTTCAGTCATCCGCTTGGGTGGGAGTCGAACCCGGGATCTTTGGTTCGACAGACGGACGCTTACCGACTGAGCCAACTCACCTCCCTTTGGTGTGGAAGTACCTTTTTGTGTATTTGTATTTGACCCAATTTTGTTTCATTTGTTTACACCACCATGTAATTTTACAGCATGAATGTAGAAATATAGTACACTTTCAAAGTCTCTTGGACTTCATTCATATGCAAATGAGCATCCTCCGCATCATGTATAAGAAGCCCACTCAAAGCCACGTGCATCAGTATTCAAAGACAAAAGGCTCATTCATTCATGCAAAGAAGGGCGGGAAAAAGACAACAAAATCAATTGTATTAATAGTCACACTGACAGAACATTCAATTAGGGAGGGACATGATTCCTCATATTAGGCTTATACTTCGTAGAATATAAATTAAACTTCAATATTAAATTTCTTTTAAATCTCGTTTAATTTAATTATTCTACTTCGTAACGCCTAATTATTCGAAATCATGTCTGGGATTTTAAAGTTGGAAAACGGAATCTGTAAATATGCTACAGTATATGTGAAATAAGTTTCATGAAATGTAAAATGCTGTCCAATCAAAACGACATTATAAAAACAGAATTTTGTTAAAGAATCTAGTAACTGCATTCAAATTAAATCACATCGAAGCACCATATCCATTCAATTTAAGAAATCGTTGTACGAATACAGACATCTGTAAAAATACATTTAGGTAAACAATTTCATCTGTAAAATTACAGGCAAACTGTACTAGTAACTCTATTTTGCCTTAAAAGTACAGGCAAACTGTATTAGTAACCCTATTTTGCCTTAAAATTACAAATTTCTGATGTAAGTAAGTCTCACAATAAAAATGAAGTATTTTTACGGGATAGATCTGTAGAATTACAGGCAAACTGTATTAGTACTCTATTTTGCCTTAAAATTACAAATTTCTGATGTAAATCAGTCTCACAATAAAAATGAAGTACTTTTACGGGATATATGTAAAAAAATACATCCGAATTGCTGTATTTAGTTAAAACGTTACAAATCTGTATTTTTTTTCCTGTAAAAATACAGATATTTTTTACAGTGTAGCATATATAATCCGTTACTTGCTTTTTTATGAATAGTATTAATATGTTCCTGCCATGATAACCTTTCATCTAAAATTACCCCAAGGTGTCTACACTTACTAACTCGAGTTAACAAAGTTTTATCTATAGTAATGTTTAAATTTATCCAGACGTTGTTTCGTACCGAATAATATATATTCAGTTTTCTTTATATTCAAATTTAGTTTGTTTTGTATCAACCACTTTTTAACATATTCTAGATCTTCATTTATCTTCTTACTTAATTCTATAGTACTATTTGCCGAACAATATATTACCATATCATCAGCATGCATGCTTACTTTACAGAGGGTGAGGCCACGTGGCAAATCATTAACATGCAATATAAAAAGCAGGGCTCCTAAAATGGATCCTTGGGGAATTCCACATTCAACTGGCAAAAAAATCTGACATAATACTGTTAACAGAATGTAGATTGTACTCGACCATGTAAATAGTTCGAAAACCATAGCTGTGATGGTTCATCCAACCCGTACATACATAATTTTCTCAATAGTAACACATAGTCAACGGTATCAAAAGCCTTTTTTTTTTAGATCTAGCAGTGACCTGCCAGAGTCATGAATAAGCCCCCCCCCCCCAACCTCCTTTGAAAAACGTTCATAGGGGCCTGCATGTAAGAATGGTGGTGATGCGGATTTTTTTCTTCTGCTTAGTCGATCCTTCACTTCCCCCCCCTCCTATTGAAAATCATGACTACGCCTGTGGGGGTAATAAAGTATTATCGCATGGCCCTCATGAAGAAAAGTATTAATGTTTCCTTGGATCAATTATGATCATCATTATCACCATTATATTACATGCTCTACAGCGATGGCACTTTACTGTAAATTGCATTAAAAAAATGTTTTCATGCAGTTTAATTTGTCTTTTCAGCTCCCGGTTTCAGCTCCCTTCGTGGCTTCTGTCATCACCCGAACCCCCCATCCTCGTCTTCTTATAATGTGTGGTGCAACTACGGGGAGTACTCCCATCATCGTTGCGTCTATGGCCACATGCAATTTGCATTTATTCATCGCCTTAGCAGTATCTGGTAAGTTGTTTTGTTTATTAAATTATGTCTGAACTTATGTTAACATTTAGGCTTTTGACAAGGTCTCCCGACTTGAGATTTATCCGAAGCTGGCGCTACAAGAATAATCGCGGTGCCGGGAGAACGCGATTGTGGGCGGCGTTAATTACTCGCTCGCGCACACACTCGGGCAATTAACGCGCTACCATTGATGCTGTGGTTTCATTTATTATTGAAAAATGGTGAGCACTAATTTTTTTTCCTATTTTGACCCAGAAAATGTTAAAATCGCGCCGGCCGACATTTCGCTCAGTGGAGGGGGGGGGGGGGGGGGTGGCATAGTGAGAGCTTTTTTTTAAAAAACCCAACATCTAACCCCCCCCCCCTCCCCTTGAGCAAAACAAAAAAGCTAAATTTCTGGTCACAATTTTTTTTTGCGCCAGGGGGGGGGGGGGACCAAAGCCGCTCGGCCCCCCTGAATCCGCGCGTGCAAGAGAACGAAGAGAAAGAGAGAGAGAGAGAGAGAGAGGATGCAGAAAATAACAACAGCAAATTTGTTGCGTTAAAAATAAAAAAGATTCAACAGAGCAAAAAGCGATATCTTGGTAACATTGTGGAAGGTTGATCAAAAAAATGCGTCATTTTGGTATGAAATGTTTTTTTCTTCTACTGTACTAACCCTCTTACATGCAAAAAATCCTGAACAAGGTCTCAAACCACAAATATGGTTTTCTTTGAAGGTGTCACTGTACGACACCCTCTAACATTAAATTCTCCCAACCAATTTTTTAATTTTTCCAACCGTTTTTCCATGAAAATAAGACACAAAACAGGCTTTTAACTTTTTTTCAACACTTAAATGTCTGGAATGGTATATGGAGCCAATTTATTGCTTTTTACGATTTACAGTCACCTAATATGTAATTAAATTATAATAATACAGTTGGATGAATTCGGGAATCGATGAGTTCAATTTTTCCAATTTGTATCATTAATAATGGTCTGTTTTCAATCAAACTTTCAGATTATCTTTAGTTGTACATCTAGCATTGAATCCACTACCTTAGCACAATTTTCTCTCATCTTAATAATGTTCCCAAGTCCCTTTAAAGGTCGGGTGACATCCAAACATAAGTTGATTTATGTTGATGTGCAGGCTGCAAACAACTCATATTTTGTTATGGAAACATCTAAATATATTTCATATTAAATATATTGTCAGACCTGCTAAGCTCCACCCTTAAAAAATGCTCCACCTAATGACATAATCTGTCATTCATTAGTGAGCTAACAAGAGACAGTGGTATGTAGCTGCACCAGAGCTGACAACCTGTTACAATAGACCATACAATACCAACATAGGAGTTGCTATATGAGACGTGCTGTAGCATCACCAGGAAAGGAAAGATAATGTGGAGGTATTGTATGAAAGAATGCAATTCTTAAGTTGCGACCATATGTGCTGAGCTGGGAAAGTTACATATCTTTCACAAACATTTTGTATTAAACATACTGTTTAATAACACGCTGTTTGATTATGATTTATTCAAACTTGTAATCATTGTCATCGTCATTATTCTGGCATCTACCTGCTTTATTCACTTTCTTGTCTGTGTATTAACTACAGCTAGATTTCGTATCGTTTGATAGATTGAGTTGATACCATTATAGCCTGCCGGTCTTTACCGACAAGTCACCGCATTCATGTAAAATGAACGAATCAATCAACGTCAAATAAATGATTTGATCGGTAGAATCGGCCCGTGGATCCGCGCCTGAGCTAGTCTTGTCTAAATTCGCTACGTGGGATATTAAACCTTGTTTAGGCAGTGCTGCCACGTCGGATAAACCTGAAAATGAGATCTTGTCAAAAGGCTTAACATTCATATGACACATATATACACGACACAATTTTATCCACGGGGGTCCCAGTCAAATATAAATACTGGATGCATGCGTGACCAAGAAAACGCGTATAAAGGGGTGTTTTATTTTGGGCCATTTTCAAGAGAAAAGGTGCTTAATAATAATACTAAAAATGGTCCAAAATCCTGCTTTACGCGCCGGTATACGCATTTAGGGGTATGTTTCTAGCCCTCGGGACCATACCTACCAAATCTCACGCCTATAGCGGGTCCGTTATGTTTTGTTTTGTATAGTAGAATAATAATTGTTCATTATACATTGTGTTATTTTTGTAAACACAATAATGTACTTTATATGAAATAAATCAAATTTGATTAGTATTTTTTTCTTCTTCAAAGAAAGGACTTAATATGATGGCTGTTTATTAAACCTATTTGGAAGTGTACATGTTGGTGCTATTGCTTCTCTATTGAAATAGATTTTTATATTGTGAATTTTACATCAGAAGTGCAATTTGATTTATTTTACATTGTCAACAATTTAAATGGTAATCCCTATGGCACGCCAAAATGCTCAAGAGGTAGTAATTTTACAATACTTGTTTAGGAGTACACTTTTTTGAAATACCCGCTTAGGGTATGAGTTCCAGAAAATAAAACCACGCGAAATCCTCAATTAGGGTGTATTTTAGCTTCAGAAGATATCCTCGTTTAGGGGCTGTTTGGAAAACCTGTGCATGGTCACGCCTGCTTACAGTATTTTACATGACTGAGACCCCCGGGATTTTATCCTTTAAAAAAGACCTTTTTTTATTTGTTGACGTATTCACGACAAACTCTCTTATGCAAAGCACTTTTTATGAACTGAAGTGACTATACCCTGTATAAACAACATAGAAAAAATAAATATATGAATATAAAAACTACCTTGCATTACTCGAGGAATTCTGAAGTCAAAGAATGATACCCTATATTGTCAACCCAAACTTTTACGCTCGTTTGCTTTCTAATATTTTGTTGATGTTTGATTTTTTTTCCGTGGTTTATTTTGTTTTGTTTTGTTTTGTTTTGTTACTTTCATTATCAAAACTCATTTATCACAGGAGCGGGATACAGCGCTTTGCGTATAACCTGCATAACTGCCCTCCACAGGCTTGCGGGTGATAACTTCAACCTCTTGTTCAGTCTTTCGACTTGCGGATTCGCGGCAGGAATGGTTCTATTCCCTTTCTTGGCAGATGAACTGCTGAGGTCGTATGATTGGCGAGGTGTTCTGCTGATCCTCGGAGGTGTCATGTTAAACATCATTCCCTGTGCCTTAGCCATTCGGATAACACCAGAGGACTTCACGCCAAGAGATGATGATGGGTTGCAGAGACGTCGTGAACAAGTGGAATCCGATACGATCTCGATTGCAGGAAGTGACAGGAGCTGTTCGGACGCAGAAATACACAATGACCGTGATGATGCTGTCAAAGACACTGATATGACTCCGCTCTTAAGCCCTTCATCAGCTAGACATGATAGGTACGTGAGAATTGATGCGGATCATCCATCCCCAGACAATGAAATACCTCACAAGAATCACCTGGCATACATAAACGGTATTCCCGCCAAGATTTCATCGTGGTTTCGTAGAATGGGGTTCTATGACGACCCCTTTTCTCTATTCATTTTCCTATCCATTGACACGCTCTTTTTCGTATACAATGGATGGCACGACTTTCTTCTTCCACATGCCCTCCAACGAGGAATCTCTCAACATGATACAATCATCATCACCTTCGTTGCTGCTGTTGGAAACCTCTCTATTCGACTCATCATCGCTTCCCTAACCCACAATGTGGTTGACCCAGTCAACATTTACCTCGTTTTAACGATCGTAAACATCATTTCTTTGATATGTGATGCATTCCTTCCTCATTATTACGTCATGCTGGTGACGTCATTTTGTTCAGTGGCTGCCATTGCCGGGAGAGCCGTGCTGGGAATTCTAATTATCAGGCACCGAGTCTCACCCGAAAACGTTCCCATGGCC